>JAMZAV010003309.1:0-71161 GCA_024449915.1 Sweltsa coloradensis
ATTTCCGCCCATAAAGTCGACGTAACGGGAAAAAAAGTGAATAGTAGGGTTTATTACATACATTAATTCTGTTTGTTGTATGTTGTTCTGCATAAAAATATCTGTGTCTTGTGCATTTTATAATTCACGTATGTTGTTTCAATTTTTCTCCACAGCGTTGTACATCTTAATTCGAGTGCTAACGGGCGTTTCAAGGTCACGGTTGTCTAGTGAAGACTCATAAAGGACGAGTTCTTCATTGATCATTACATATTTTCAATGACGAGATATTTACATCAGAATCCGTTACGCTTTGAGTGTCGCGCGATTTAATTTTGGGACCGTTGAAGTTAAAGGACATCACAACCCTGGGATGTCCCGGCGATGTAAAGAACCTAAGTTGTTTTAATGACTAATGGCGAAAACCAGAAGTCTCTAACTTGAAGCAGAAGTTAATTACACCTGTTTGAATAACAATAATTTAGGTGGGTGCGCGCGCATCCAAAATCGTGACGTAAAGATTGCACACAGTCGGTCTACTCCCCGACCTCAGATTACTGGTCAGCGCAGTAAAGAACTCTCTCTGTAGAAGAAGATACAGTGTTTAGACAAAAACCCAAAAGCTTCATCGTATTCAGTGGTATTTCCTCTACAAGAATGTTGCTAAAGTAAACCTTCTTCTAGAAAATAAAACGTAGTGTTGGATATTATATAAAACATGCTAAAAACGACAAATATATCGTACTGTCAGAGACCTTGAAAACAAGTAAAATTGACCAAATGTGAAAAATTTTGACACCCACATATAGCAGTAGGCATGCAAAAAAATAAAAAAAATACTACACTGAAATCGAAGCAAACGTGTTCAAGATTGCCAATAATATAAGATATGATGTTTTCAGCAAACTTCGACGCTTCCAGCGACGAGCCGTCCGCGATCAAGTTGCAGAGGATATACTACCCATTTAGAAAACATCGTTTTGTCAAGCACGTGTAGTCTGTGTAGCCGTTCATAACCATAAGGTATCGGCTCACAGCTGTCTCGTATGCGGGTTGAGTTCATTCAGTGGTTTATACCATGGTATTAGGATACTTGAACCATGGTTTTATTTCATATCCCGCATACAGATGCAAGTTTTATGATATCGTGAACCCTAATAACTAAGTAACTATGATATCGTGTAGTTATTCACTTATTGCCTCAACTCAACTTGCAACGTTGCAAGTTGCAATTGCTTCAGACGAGGCACGTAGAAAAGAGAGCGTTCCCTTCACCCCCCCCCCCTCCCCCCCCCCAACACAAAAAGAGCTCCAACGCGCTTGCTTATCAATCAGTCGCTGCTACAAGATACATACAACGAATATTAAAGAAATAAATAAAAAAATTTTATTTAGAGTCTACCCACCCAGTTATAGAACTGATTTTCAGTGGGGACTTTAAATCAAAGCGACCAAGCCAACCTTGCAGGCCCCGACGCAATCGACGAGTGAGCGATAACCAACCAAAGATCGATATTTTTAATTGGAAATATTGCAATCAGATGTATGGACAGTGCGAACACCCGCGAATCAACGCCAGAATCAACAAGGCCGATTCAGAACAACTCTGAAATTTATTATGTGCTTCGTTGCTAGGACGGCTCCAAAATCACCGTTTACAAACTCCTAAGACAAGAACTGATGGACTGAAGTCCAAATCAGAAGTTAAAAAACTTCTGACTTAAACGGGAATCGAACCCTGGACCTTCTGCATTGGAAGCAGATACGCTAACCACAAGACCAACGAGCCACACAAACCAACGAGCCGATTTTGTTTCAACTGTATAATGTGTCTACGTTAATTAGCATATTAGTTTATTAAATATGCATTCTTTAAAGCCAAACGGGCTTATTGTGTGAAAGCCAAACGGGCATATTGTATGAAACCCGTCCAGACTGAGATTTTACATGCCGTAATTGTGTATGTATTCGAATTCGGTTTAGAAAAATTGACAATAGTAAAATAAGTACTTAGTAACTTGAGTTCGTAGCTCGTCTCCGCTCGCTACATTGCTTTCCTCAGTCATAGACAAAAATGCTGTTATTGAATCCTAATAACATACCGTAAACATGAATTCATAATATGCAAACAAACTAATTAGTAGACCTACCAATTGAGTTATTAGAAGAGGATCGCACCGGGTAAAACAGATATGTTCCCTACAGCGGCAATCTATACTAATGCTAGGTACTGGGACGTGTCCACGTGTTGAGGTTTGAGATACAAAGAATGCCATTAGAAAAAGTATTTTGTCAAATGTCAACAAGGCAAACTTTTTTTCATGAAGATGAAAGGGAAGATATGCCATTCTGAAGAGCTTTACCAAGTGTGCAAATATGCAGACATTATCCTAGAGATGATTGAAACCAACAGCATCCTATGTAAGAAAATATTGTAAAGAATACTGTAACATAAATGTTATCGTCGAAGTGCGTACAACAATACCCAATGGTATAACGCTCGACTGGCCACAGCACTTGCAATTAGGTTCAATGGTCGCTTCGCAGTAGGTAAACAATAGGTGGACGCGCGGTTTGACAGGTTAGATGTGTGTGTAGCTTTACTTCATTTCGATCTAAAGATGTTGGGTGTTCAAACTGATCAAACTCTTTCTAACGTCAGTGTAGTATGTCACCTGATACGGAAAAGGTGTACTTCTAGGCATGTGCTTAGACCATTGTGATTTACGCAAAACTTGTGTTTTATTTTGTTGCGTGCGCTAAGTGTTAAAATATTGGCATTTTATGTATGACATTATGCTTGAAGTAATTCTTTCACCGATTTTTCTTCATAATTTTACTTTCCTAGTGTTGGTTATTATGTGAACTAAGTAAAGTAACCACGGATAACAGTACCCGCGTGTTTATTATAAATTTTAAATCAGGTGTTCGTGTTTATTTCTTAGTGTTAATTATTGCCACCCTTTCCTAGACGGCGACAATCTGTAAATTAGTGTTTAAATTTTAGCCGCGGGACCACAGTTTTGAGTGCGTGCCGTTGTGTGTAGGCGAATAATATTAATAACTATAATAAGGGTCCCTCCGCTCACTTGTTATTTACGTTTTAATCATTGTTTTCATTATGGCAGCTTTTACTCCATACATGTACGAACCTGAATATACAGATGAGAGATATTAGAAAATAGACGTCGACGTGAGGAAGAAAGGCTAAGACTTATTCAAAATGGCGGAAAGAACGCAATCATTATTTTGGTGGCAAGTGCGGCGAGTGCAAATCTATGCCGAGTAATGTAGAGAGTGTTTGCTGTTCAGAAAAACGATGCCGTAGTGGCTTTAATCAACGAAGGAGATTACGGCTGCATAGTTAACCACCCGACTTTTCACCATCATATAATATCAAGTGCAGGACTTCATATCTTGAGACAAATTTTGATTCAAAACACTTCCAATCGATTAAAGAAACGAGAATGAGCAAGGAAATTACTAATAAAGGATGGCGTTATCTTGCATATAGACAGTTTGTGTATTGGATAAACAGTTGGACTAATCTAGGCAAGGGAAAACGGGTCGTAATTCCTGAGGTGCGCCGATAAAGAAAAATTCAGGAGACGTTTCCTGAGGAATCTGGAGTGTATGTAGGATTCCTCCCAATTTCCAGGAGCAACAGATGCAGAAGCCCAATATACAGGATAAATCCCACATAATTGTCATAATGAAGGTAATCATGACGTCTTGTGTTATCTCATTGCTCTAGCATATTTGAAAGCTCAATTAAATATATGTGCACTTTTTGAGAGAATAACGCGTGTCCCTGTAATATTATAACGATCATTTCCATTTGACTCTACCGGAAAAAAATAGTCACTGGTTTTTGTTTTGTTTTGTTTTTGTTCGTATTGTATGTCTCGCTATAACGTTCGAACGGAGGCTCGGATCGAGTTGAAATTTTGACCACCCGCAAGCTTGTTCCCGATTGAATGCCATTAGTTTTGTGCGCGATTGAGAATAATAATTAAAATGTGTTTCACTGTTTGACTAACGAGCCAACAACGAAATAAAATCCACTATTATGTCGAACAGGTTCCAGGCTTTGTACGGGAGACTCACAGCCGTTGAGTCCCCGCAAGAAGAGGCAACATAACAACTACCTAAGAGTCTGATGTTTTCTGAAAAGTTGCATCGCGAGTGCCACGGGCTGCTGCCTTCATAAGACGGTCGCGCGTGAATTCTCAACGAAAGCATGCATTAGTATATCACGCAAATACACGCATATTTGAAATGAATCATAATGTTGTATATATTTTTTTATTTTTTTGCATGCCTACAGCTATAGTGGGTGTCAAAATATTTTCACATGTTGGTCAATTTTACTTGTTTTCAAGGTCTCTGAAAGTACGATATATTTGTCGTTTTTAGCATGTTTTATAAAATATCCAAAACTATGTTTTATTTTCTACAAGAAGGTTTACTTTAGCAACATTCTTGTAGAGGAAATACCACTGAATACGATGAAGCTTTTGTTTTTGTCTAAACACTATATCTTCTTCCTACAGAGAGAGTTCTTTACAGCGCTGACCAGTAATCTGAGGTCGGGGAGTAGACTCGACTGTGCGCAATCTTTACGTCACGATTTTGGATGCGCGCGCACCCACCTAAATTATTGTTATTCAAACAGGTGTAATTAACTTCTGCTTCAAGTTAGAGACTTCTGGTTTTCGCCATTAACTTAGGTTCTTTACATCGCCGGGAAATCCCAGGGTTGTGATGTCCTTTAAAGAATGTTGTTTGTTAAGTGAGATCTTGTAATTAAGAGGATTCGCTGAGGCTGCCGCGGAGACGAGTTTAGGCGCTCAGCTTTCTGGTTTTCCCGGGTAAACGGTTTATAACATCGGTACCATATTTATCACCAACGTTAATTTAGAATCAATGTATGACATCTAGTACGCGTATTCCTTATTCATGTATTTATAACTAATTATAAGTGATGTCACCGAAATTTACTCCATTTTGGTCAAATTTGGGAATGAATTCCAAGTGTACAGATTTTTTGACAAAAATATGCATACTGGATATCAACGTTCAAATCATGTGAATACGCAGGTTAATTAGGTATAGTCGTGTGATAAACGGTTTGGTGGAAATTTCCAGCATTGGAATCCATGTTTTGCATTTTCCTTTAGTTACATTTTGGACTTGTTCTAGCATTGGATCTTTAAGTCCTTTTTGCAACCAATTAAGGATAACAATATGAAAGTACTTGTTTAAAATCCAACAAAATTGGTGTAGTAGACGAGTGAGCGAAGCGAATGAGGAATTTATAACCGCTACTCGATCGAGCCTTGCCGTAACCATTGTCTGTATGTTAAATATTTGTCTGTTTGTCCGGGCTTATATCGGCCGAACGGCCAAATAGATTGAGCTGAAATTTTAAACAGACATCCGTGACCAGGTAACTTAGAACGTCTAACAAAATGAGCAATATCCGTTGCGATTTAAGCTCACAAGAAATAAAAATGTGAAAAATTTGAACTTAGATTATAAATGTTTAAAATACCCATTAGAAAAATAGAACACAGCCTGTAAAAGTTTGCGATCAGATGAACTAAGTCAATGTATATTATTTTATTTTCATTATGCGTGGCTTTTGTCATTCTGTAAATGAAGCTGGCTATCCAGGATACTATTATACACTTCGTTTGGGGTGGTGATGATCTACAAGAAACAGTGCGACGTATTTTATCTCGCAAACATCAGCTGGTAAGTAGGGAAGTATCTAGGGCGACGGTCATCGCCCAGCAGACAAGCGCATGCGACTGCTTAGGCGACACGAACTCCAGCCCTATATACAGCTACAAGAGTTGGTTTTTTTCAGCTATCTGCACACGCCGCCCCGAAAGAGTTACAATCTTGAAACTCGGTATATGACCTGGTATGTGGTCCATGACATACAAAAAAAAAATCAACCCTATCCGACAACTCGTTCTGTGTTAAAAAAGGCTCTCAACATCGTCAAATTCCTTTCGGCTGGCTGGTGGCTGGGTGGCTGGCTGGCTAGGATTCTCCGCGGAGATTAATTTAGCCTAGAGAAAACGGTAAATCTTAGATCTATGAAACTTGGACGACACTTAGATGTACTTCAGACGCAGTGACTTTTGCTTTCAAAACCAAAATCGGGTAACAGGGATCGGAGAAAATCAAAATTTGGATGATAATCAAAACGCGTAATTACCAAGGCGTGGTAATTTGTACAAACTTGAAATTAAACATGATATTAACCATTATAGTTTGGCGGCAAAAAAAAAAACCGGGGAAAAAGCCCTCTAAAACCGTTTTTGCTAAACTTTTTGAGTAGAAGCGCCCGGTATAAAAATGTTGGGTTATGAACGTCGGGAATTCAATACCTTGTGTGCATCGGGGCATTTGTTGCGGGGGGCGGTAGGGGGGAGGTCAAAGGGTCACGCGGGTCGCACACGCATCGTCTGTTTTGGTTATATCTTTTGAATAATAGAGATATTCCCCTCCAAATTTGGATGACCCAGTTACTGAATTCCCATATAATCATCCCTGTATTATGTGCATTTGGGAAATTTAGTGCAGGAGGAGGTAATGGAGGTAAAAGGGTCGCGCGGGTCATGCGCGCCGCATCGACGGTTTTGACAAATCTTGAACAAATATAGATACACCCTCTATTTTGGTTTGTTTCAGTTATTGAAATATCATTTCATCACCTCGTTTTGTGTGCATCTCGGTATTTTGGAAAAGATAATGGTGGGCGAGGTCAAAGGTCACCACGCGGGTCAAGCGGCGGTGGCGTACTGTTTGGGGGTATATCTTAAAACTAATAGAGATATTACCCCCCAGTTTCATGATTCAGTCAAAGAAAATTTTTCAGTTATTGAATAACCTTTCACATACCGTATTGTGTGATTTCGGCATTTGGTGCAGGGGGCGGTAGATGGAGGTCAAAGGTCACGCGGGTCTGCGCCCCCGCATCGCCACTGTTTTGATATATATCCTGAACTAATAAGATATTACCCTTATTTTTGCTTTTCAGTTATTGAAATACCATTCCATCACCCTGCTTTGTTGCACTTATATTTGGAAAGGGTAGGCGGTAGGGGGGTAAAGGTCACACCGGGTGGCGTGCGGTGGCGTACTGTTTTGGGTATATCTGTGAATGAATGGAGGTATTTATTCTATTTTGTTATTTCAGTTGTAGAAATACCATCCTATCACCTCTATGTTGGTGGCATTGGGAAATTAGTAGGTCTTTATCATATTTCAAAAATTTTAAATCCCCCCTAATTACCCACAATTACAATCAGTTGCCCCTTGCGTTTCAGCACGCCCCAATCCATCACGTGCGGCGGGAAAGGCTTATTACTGATCTGGAAAAATTTCAGAATTTTGCCCAAATTTTTGGGATTTTTTATTGAACTATTTTCTAACGATTACAGTGGGGTGGGGGGATTGCGTTTTACTTTTTTAACACGATCCCGGGGGTGGTTTGGTGATGTCGGACTACAACTCGATGTAGGGAGTTGTCTTAAGCATCTAAAAATTCCCGAGTGTAAAGAGTGTTCGAGAAAACAGTTCGACAGTGATTCAGACGTTTTTTGTTATCTTTATTTCCGTACGGATGGTGAGTTTATTATATTTGATAAAATGTACTTAAGGGGATGGGGGCAATCTGTTTATTATATTTCCGTCCATTTGATGTCTGTTCACTGAGCTATTAGTATTAACAAAATGAGCTATTGCAAAATTTTTTGTTTTTTGAAATTTTCGCCAATATAGGGGCAGTTTTTTTTTTAGTGTAAGCGCCGTTTACATGTTGTTTGCTATGGGTCATAGAGTAGCGTTAAAATCCGCGTGGTTTTTAAAGATACTCCTGGGCATAGCTTTATAGGGGCATCATCAAAGCACTGTGAACTTATAAACCCGAATCTCTTCACATATACTAAAAATATATTGTAGGGATGATTCCATCATGCGAGAGACAAAGGGCGTTTGCATACCAAATTTTTAGTATTTCCCCCAAAACATTTTTTTTTTCTAGCATCTAGGGGGAAAAAATTGACGCCTAAACATGTAGGGTTTGCAATGACTGTACACCAAGAATCTCGATCCAAGGGCTTAGTGAATGTTCTATACAATGCTGACACTGTATGAGTTACGACAATGTTCGACGTGTTGACTAATCTATTGCTAATGGAATTTTTGAAAAAGATGATGTGATTATACCTTCGAACTTTATGATTCAAAATTGTCAGGTTACATTCTGTTTCGCAAATGACAACATTGATATAAATTAAGAAAACCATGTCGGGCAAGGGGACGTTTCATGCCTTTTAGACTGCAGCGTACAGAAGAAGTGTTTCGGGAGAAGATAAGGTAACCTTATGTTACGAGTTTGATGAAAAAAACGTTCAACACATAGCCCCTCTTGGTAAACAAGGGTAAAACCCTCTGAGAAGGGTAAGCCAAAAGCCTGAACCAGTGTTTCACTCAATGTTCATCCTTCCATGTACGAGCAGGATAGTGAGATAATTGCTCAACTCTAAAGACTTATAACATGGATTTTCACTCGACTACAAGTTTTTATTTCTTGTTATGTAGTATGTTTTATAATGCCTATTAAATGTGAGTACCACTCGCTCAAAATGCCAAGATGCACACAATGCAGAGGTGATAGAATGCAATTCAATAACTGAATCAAACGAACTAGAAGAGGTTATATCTTTAATAGTTCAGGAGATATAGCCAAAAAAACAGTGCGAAACTGCGCGCATGACCCGCGTGACCTTTGACCTCCATCACACCCGCCGCCTGCACCAAATTCCGAGATGCACACAATACAGGGTTGATGTAATGGTAATTCAATAACTTAATCAAGCATCTAGAGGATAATATCTTTATTAGTTCAGGAGATATAGCCAAAACAGTGCGATGCTGCGCGCATGACCCGCGTGACCTTTGACCTCCATCCACCGCCTCCTACACCAAATTCTGAGATGTACACAATACAGGGTTGATGTAATGGTAATTCAATAACTGCATAAATCAAACTAGAGGATAATATCTTTATTAGAGTAGGAGATATAGCCAAAATAGTGCGATGCTGCGCGCATGACCCGCATGACTTTTGACCTCCATCCACCGCCACTGGCACCAAATTACGAGATGCACACAATGCAGAGATGATAGAATGGTATTTTCTACAACTGAATCAAGCAAAGTAGAGGCTAATATCTTATTAGTTCAGGAGATATAGCCGAAACAGTGTGATACTGCGCGCGTGACCCGCGTGACCTTTGACCTCCGCTCAGCGCCACCCGCAACAAATGCCGAGATGCACACAAGGCAGAAATAATTACTGACGTCCATACGAAACATTTTGATACCAGTGGTGCTGCTTCTACTCAAAAAGTTTAGCGATTTTTTTTCCCTGCTGTCTGCCTCCAGACTATTATAAATATCTTGCGTCCAAAACACAAGGGGCTAAATTTAAGGATGACCATGGCCCAAAAATGACAGAAAACATATCTGAACTTTAAGAAATGAATCATTCAAAGAAACCGCTACAACTGAGGTGTTTCAAACGAGGAATACATTTTGATATCTCTCATTCTTTATCATTTTGAATATGGAAAGCAAAATTGGTTAACGGGTACCGGAGAAAATCAAAATTATCAAAAGTAGGTCATTCCGTACTCTTATGAATAATACGCTATACTGAGAAAACGGTTCATCTTAGAACTTTGAAACTTGGGCCACACTCAGATGTACCTCATATAACCAAAACCGGGCAATTGGGACCGGGGAAAATCAAAATCAAAATCAAAACGCGTAATTACTCAGGCGTAGTAATTTGTACAAACTTGAAATTAAACATGCTCTTAACCATAGTGCTTAAAACACAACGGGTATCTTTGGGGGGGCCTTGGGCCCAAAAATGTCAAAAATCAACTTTGAACTTAACAAATTTAATCATTCACACCATGATAGCAAACGAACAACAAAAAGATGTAATATTCAACCAAATACAAAAATTTGTAAAAAAAAAAAAAAAAAACGGCAGCCAAGCTCTCCTTCAAAAGTCGTCGGCTGTGAATGCTGTGAGATATAGAATTTGAGCAAAGCTTTTTATTCTTTCTCCCTAGTTTCGCTTTGAAAATAAGTAAGAAAATTTCGCCTGAGGAGCGCCAAGCCAAAGATTTTTGTGGTAAAAAAGTAAAATTCTTGGTCATGAACCAAATTCAATGGCCAAGCCATTTTTTTATGATTTCGAGTTTTTAAATTTTACTTTTTTACCACAAAAATCGTTGGCTTGGTGCTAATCAACAGGCGAAATGATCTTACTTATTTTCAAAGCGAAACTAGGGAGAAAAAATAAAAAGCTTGGCTCAACTTCTATATCTCACAGCATTCACAGCCGACGACTTTTGAAGGAGAGCTTGGCTGCCGTTTGTTTTTTTTTTTACAATTTTTTGTATTTGGTTGGATATTACTTTCCGAAACTAGATTGCGAGCTCTGGCAGTCGTTGTCGGGGACCCCCCATATTCTCTGACGACCTTCCCAACGACGACGACCAGGACAAAACGAACGATGACAAAAACGATGACGACCATGACGGGAAAACCTTCCCTTTTCTTTCACCTTTACCCGTGGCTATTTCTGACCAGCACCAGCATGGGATTTTCCTCCCTATATCCTCTAGGCAAGAGTGGTGATTTTTGATCACGCGGTTGTCGCACCCTTAATCCAAACTAAAACTTAATTGGGACGTATGGGACCAGCCTTTTTTCATAATAGGACGACGACAAACGGTTGACGCACCCTGAAACCAAAAAACTATAAACCACTTTCTCTGTTCGCCTAGGCCTAAATTCTTTATTTTTTTGGGTTTATTTGGATTAAGGACGCGTCAACCGTGAGGTCATAATGCACGACTCTAGCCTAGGGGATGGGGAGGAGGAGCCCATGCTGGTCAGAACCAGCCAAGGGTAAGGGGAGGAAGGGGGATTTCTCACGTCGTGGTCGTCATTGTCTTTGTCATCGTTCGTTTTGTCACTGTCACCGTCGTCGGGGAGGTCGTCAAGGGAAGGGGAAGGTGTCCCCGACGACGATTGCCAGAGCTCGCCTCTGGTTTTGGGGAGTATAATATACTTCCCTCTTATTAGCTGATGTTTGCGAGGTGGACCTTTTCTCTTGAATCGCCTTTTACGATTAGCAGAGCCTTGCTCTGGGCCAATTCTACCCCGAGCCCAGACGGAATCGTCTTTAATTTATCATACATTGACGCTGGAGGAAGTACCTGTTCTAAGGGTCATACACCGGCCGTTCCATTTAGCCTAAGGTGAAGCCTATCTGTTCAACAAGGGTCTGTGACGACAAATGTTTGTATAACGATTATACTTGGGAAACGCCAAAGTCGTTGTTAGACGAGTGAGTGAGCCATGTGTTGAGTACCCGCTAACATTACTTTTCTTCCCCCTACCTTAGACCTCCCTAGCCTATCATTGGCTAAAGTGGCGCATTATGGCCAGACAGTTGACGTGCCCTTAAACCCTATTATTTATAACACAATATAATTACCTAACTTAAATCCAATTAATGCTCACGGGTACTCAACACGTGGCTCTCTCACTCGTCTAACAACTACTTTGGCGTTTCCCTAGAGATATTACCAACCTTTCATCAGAAATCATCAACACCTGAGTGCGCACATTTGAGTTGGGCCAAGCCCTCTTAACATCTTTTTTGTTATTTGCAATGTACAACATTCTGCTCAGCAGAGTGGTCTGTGTTTTGCAATTAATTTCGTCCTTATTAAAAAAATTAAGTTTCCTCCGTATTTGTTCTTTTTGGTCTCAACTGTTTACCAAACAATAATAACAAAATTATTTAAGTTACTTTAGAAAATATTATAGTGCAAGAGCAAAGTAGTAATTTCCTGGTTTACAGTGACAGTTTCCGACTGGAAATAGGCAATAGACATAGGAGAGAGGAAGATGGTGAAACAGCTGGCGGGGTCACAAGGAACAGTGTAGTGGAATGAAGTTGAGAAGGCGGGGGAGAGAATCTGAGTACGTCTACTTGTAAAACATTATTTCTTAATAACACTAGAACTTGTTTTAAACATTATCTTCCGCAAGCTGCTAAGTGTGACCGTACATAAAGATATGTTTCTTACGGTGCACACTTTGACGATCCTCGTCACCCCTTCAAAAAAACTTGAAAAAATAAATAAAAACAAAGGCATATTACAGCGTAATGGCACGTATACAAGGGCTGATTCTCAAATTTAACCTTCCCTAATTGAGCAGACCAGTACATCGAAGACAGTAGCATATTCACAGTATTTCCCTTGGATTTCAACTGTACCGAAATCAATCGTTAAAAATTCATATTTAAACATACATTTATATAATTATACTATGAGTATTGTTGTCTTTTTTACATGAACATTGACTTAAAGCATTTAACATTGAACATTGAAGAAATACACTTACATTAATAGAGTTCCAAACAAATCATGTTTCGCTCGGAAATATTTTAAGATCCCGCTCATGCTCACACTTGATGATGTGATAATTATTTTTTTACGTTTGTCAATCTCTCAACGTTCATTGTAGCTTTTTCAAAATAACTATGCAAACAAACCGGATTAAAGAGTAAATAATTGACTACATTTAACACAAACATCGATGTCGGAACAGCCACATCAAATAAACATATTATTTATATTCTCAACTTCATCGATAAAGTAAGTGTTCCGTAAATATATGACATTCAACCACAATATCCTTCTTTGCTATACCGTTATGGAAAATATAATTAAATACAATTATTTAAGAAATGTAGTTCAAAATCGTCTTCAGATTTAACTTTTGCTGTCATCACAGCAAACAAAGGGTATAGTCTACATGAAAAAATTGGACATTATCCATATAAGTCGTATATTAAATGGCAATCCCTATTTACTTACAATTTTATGCGCAAGTTTTTCGACCAAACTTTTTTAGTTTGGTTAAATTATTTATATGACTCATCCTTATATCAAGGAATAACTTATTATGTACATTCATGAATGATATAGTTCACAAATTCTCAATCCTACATCACTCGTCTTCGTTTCCCTTCAAACAATTTTTAAAGAAAATTGTTTTATTCGTATTCTCAATTTTACGTGCCTGGTTAGTGAATTACAATGTTCCAAATTTATTCTTAACGTCTCAAGAACAAGCACACAGCAGAAATCAATTAAAACTCTTACTTCGAGCTTAAGTGCATATTCCATCTGTGACTAACAAACAGTTGTTCTGGAGGTTATTAGACGGTCACAGATCACGCACTAATGTATCAACTGTGGCGTCTGTGCTCATATGCCTGGTGAGGTTGTTCTTCAGTGCGAGCCTTGAGGGGCACAGAGTGCACTTAAAAGTAATGAATGCACCCTCTCATGTCTAATGAGGCGATTCCTGTTAGAGAACCTTGCTGTACAGTCAGGCAAGGTACACTCAAAAGGTTTCTCTCCGGTATGTTTCTTCAGATGGACAGTGAGGCCGTTACTTTTAGAGAACCGTGCCGCACAATCAGGCACTGTACACGCAAAAGGTTTCTCTCCGGTATGTTGTCTGACATGACTGGTAGGTCACCCTTCTGCCTAAAGCCCGCAGGACACAGAGCGCATGCAAAGGGTTTCTCTCCTGTATGTGTCCTCAGATGGTAAGTGAGGCCACTACTTGAATGGAACCGTGCCGCACAGTCAGGCACAGTGCACTTAAAAGGTTTCTCTCCGGTATGTTGTCTGACATGATTGGTGAGGTCACTCTCCTGTATGTAGCTCGCAGGACACAGGGCGCATGCAAAGGGTTTCTCTCCTGTATGAGTCTTCAGATGGTAAGTGAGGCCGTTTCTTGAAGAGAACCGTGCCGCACAGTCAGGCACGGTACACTTGAAAGGCTTCTCTCCGGTATGTTTTCTGGCATGACTGGTGAGGTTTCCCTTCTGCCCAAAGCTCGCTGGACACAGAGCGCATGCAAAGGGTTTCTCTCCTGTATGTGTCATCAGATGGTTAGTGAGGCCGCTTCTTGAAGAGAACCGTGCCGCACAGTCAGGCACGATACACGCGAAAGGTTTCTCACCTGTATGTTTTCTGGTGTGTTCGGTGAGGTGAAACTTCGTCGTGAACCTCTTCGGGCAGATAGCGCAAGCAAAGCGTCTCTCTTCTGTATGCGTCCTGGTGTGCTGTGTGAGGCGATTCTTCTTCGTGAACCTCTTGGGGCAGATAGCGCAGGCGAAGCGTCTCTCTCCCGAGTGGGTTCTCTTGTGCTTGACGAGTGTTTCTTTCTCTGTGAACCTTGTCCCGCAGATATCGCACTTAAAGGGACTATCGTCGCGAATATTCAACACTTGTTCAGGATGTATTGAACTGTTGCCCTCCATCCCACACTCTACGACCGGGCTAAGGGACACGTGTTCTCGGAGGTGACAGGTGCCTCTCAGATCTTCACCGCTGACCTCGCCCAGCGTGTTACTTTTAGTTGTTGTGTTCCTCGCAGCAACATCTTCGCTACTCCTTAACATTGACATCCTATTAGCTACACTCATCTCGATCTCCTGCAGCGTCATATCTTGCCCGGAAGCTGTTCTCTTCAGATTCTTGTTATTCATCTCCTTCAGGGAATTGCAAAATAGCTCATGACGCTCCAGATAGACAGGCCTACTGAACCCCATGGAGCATCCAGCGCACAGATACACAGAACCTGAAACCCAAAGAGGAAGAATTGGTTCTAGACGTCTATCTGTTAAACAATAAACATCGTTTTCCGACTGACAGTTTTTGACTGAAATAAGTAAGATCTTAGAGTATTATGTTGCATATAAAACTTTTTTTAGAATGCTTAATTGTGTATGGTATTTTATTTGAATCATGTACCCTGAAGGCCAACATGTCACAAAATTTGAATAAAATAAATAAGATATGAATTTAATACATAATTTATAAACTCGTATTTAGAGTCTACCTACTGTCATATAACTGATTTTCCGTGAAGAACATTAAACCAAAGTGACCAAGCCAAACCTGTAGTCCCCGGCGCAATCGACGAGTAAGGAATACCCAACCAAATACTCTTTTTTTAAATAGGAGATATAACAATTAGTTTTATGGACAGTGCGAACACCCGCGGATCATTACCAGAATCAACAAGTCCGATTCAGAACAACTTTAAAGTTATTATGTGCCTCGTTTCAAGTACGGCTCCAAAGTCACCGTTTACAAATTCCTATCCCAAGAACTGATGTACCTGATTCCAAAACAGAAGTTAAAAAATTTTAACCAACATCCGGAAACGATCACTTGCCTTCAGCATTGGAAGCAGAGACGCTAGCCACAACACTAACGAACCACTTATATCAAATATTAATAATATTAAGTACTAAAATAAAAATGATGTTCAACACTCAACATTGGTGTACTTACTTATCAGTTGGTCTTCCTCTGTTGGTAGACTAACGTTTGGAAAATCTTCAGGGAATGTAAATATTTCAATTGATTTATCTTCAATCTTTAAATCGCATTCATCTTTGATCATATCTAAAGGCACTGGAGGACTTAATTCGTAGCAAGGTGAATGTGGCACAAAGGTATCATCCATTCGTCGAGGAGAATCAATTATTTTATTCGGATTTTCCACTTTATTTCTGGGTTCCACTCCCTCACTGATTAAATCATAGGTTATTGGAGCGACTGTTTCTAAATAAGTCGAAACGAAGGTTTCACACGTCTGTGTTGCAGACTCAATGTCCAAGGGTTCTTCCTTGATGTGAGTCCACTCCCTCCCTTCCTTGGTGACATCAGAGACCTCATAATGGCTCACTTCGGAGTAAGTCGAAGTCGGGACGAAGGTTTCACACGTCTGTGATGCAGACCCCATGTCCAAGGGATCTTCCTTGATATCTCGAGTTTCTAATTCTTCCATGACTGCATTCGTGGATTCAGGCTGACTTATTTCGGAACACATCGAAGACTGGATGGCTGTGCCACACTCTGATGGCAATAAAAACAAAGACAAGAATGAGGGAAGGCCTAAATAGATTAAAAAAAATAATGTTACAGTTCATATAGCTGTTTTGTGTGTCCGGTCACGATTTAGAGGATTGACCTTTGACTTTAACTCTACAGGTGCTGAATGCAGACTACGAAAAGGTCTCTAGACAGGAGGCTATTGGTATTGATGGGTATACCATGCCACGGTTCGGCATTTCAAGGATTATCCGTCAACAATTAGCACCACTCGACCTACAGACACAGATGACACTTAAAGGATGTTTGTATTTCTCTTTATTAATCGACCTAGGGATGGACAAGATAAATTATGTTTAATTTAATCGATCGATAATAATAATTGTATACAATTTCGATGATCGATAATCAAAAGTCATTATTGATTATCGAAATATCAATGATCGGTTGGGAACGGCCTGAAAAACGTAATTCGTATTTCTTGCTTGGGTCAGATGGGTCAAGGTGTCTTACTACAGATTGATGTTCGGGAGCGAACTTAGCCGACAGCGGGATTAAAAAAGAATGACAACTCAGACAGGACAAGTCTGCGAGTTGCATGAGATTGTATTGTTTTGAATTTCATTTAGCACATTTGAGATTCCATCTTTGTCGGAATGGGTCTTGAATTTTTATTAGAAATATTGATATTATAGATAATATCGATTCGATTTATGATATCACCATGTCTATAATCGATAATGAAAATAGTATTGATGTGCATCCCTACCTTTACCTATAGCTCACATCATGTTTTATACTAAAATATAATACTTATATATATCTACTGTCCATTGATTGGACGAATGAACGCAGCAAACGACGTCTCTATGGCAAGTCTGGAGGCACTTTGTTGTGTTTACTTCGGTGCGTGTATGTATGTCTGTGTGTATGTGTGGTAGATGCGCAGGGGTCCGATTTTGTCGAAATTTTACACCAGCCTCTAGGTTTAATTGATAGAGAGCGTTAGTTTACATGGACAGCAAAATCTTCAGAAAGGAAACTAACAATATTAAATTTTTAATAAATAATACTTTATTTTAGTAGGCTTACTAAAAGTTTGCTTTCAAAAATAAAAAGAACCACAATGTTACCACTATTAATATTGACAAACTGAGAACCTTTAAAAATATTATATTGCCCTGCCAAATTACAAAAGATAAATTGCTGCAACAAATAAGATTTTACATAGCTAAACTAAATTGGATTTGATTTGAGGAACATAAAAGAAAGATGCAGAGCATGTCAAGCCGAAACAGGGTGCATGAAGTGACCTTTCTAAAACATATTTTGGAATCTTGAAAGCTTTAATACTTTGGCGTTGGCAACGTGATATGTTTTGGTTTCGCCCTTGTCCTCGTGAATCGCGATATAGTGAACGTAGCAGTAGCAGCTAGACAAGTCTGGGCTTGGTGGCTCAAAGCTGCAGCTGCTCTTGAAAGTTTGCATATTATTTGCTCCTGTTTGTACCCGGGTACTCAACACATGACTAGTTCACTCGTCCAACAACGACTTTGGCGTTTTCCTAGTTCTTACAACGTAAGTCGAACGGGTCTTCCTCATGATAAATAATTATGTCTGTCTGTCTGTAAAATATTTGTAAAATGTTTGTTTGTTCGATGCCATCTACGGCCAAACGCCCGAAGAGATTGAGCTGAAATTTTAAACCGACATCCGTGACTAGTGTACCGAGAACTGTTTACAAAATGAGCATAACCCGTTGCAATTTAAACCCACAAAAAATAATAAATTGGAAAATAGTTCGAAAATATGAAGGATTTAATTTAACGAGAATGGTTGTGTTCTTAAAGAAATCATCTTTATTGAATCATATTTGTTAGGTGGTGCATGTTTTCAGTGACCGAGGCGTATCGAATCTTGCACGCTCAAAGTTACCCAAAATACCACTAGGAGATTAAGTAAATCTTGCAATCTTTACACGCATTGGGATATAGATATGGATATGTTTTCAATTGTACTGTATATGCATTTCAAATCTTGTTCTATAATATTGTAATAAGTTTAATAATTAGGCGAGCGAAGCGAGCGTTTCCATTTGACTCTGCCGGGAAAAATAGTAACTGATTATTATTATTATTATTATTATTATTATTATTATTATTATTATTATTATTATTATTATTATTATTATTATTATTATTATTATTATTATTATTATTATTATTATTTGTCTCGCCATAACGTTCGAACGGAGGTTCGGATCGAGTTGAAATTTGGACCACCCGCAAGCTTCGAACTTGATTGAATGCCATTTAAGTTTTGTGGAAAAATCGTTCAAAAAGTTACAGGTAACATTAACGTTAATCGAAAGTTTTTTTTTCAAACTAAACGGCGACAAAATCAAGGGTGGCTAAATCATTTAGAATGTACGTCCGGTCACGAATATGTTAATTTTAATTTGATCCGATAAGTAGTGCAGATGGAAATGTCATTTTTACAAAAGTAACGTAACCATGGCTACGTAAAATCGCACGAGGTTTCTGGCCTTAGACCATCTATACCCTTCGGGTAGACGGATAGCGCGGCAATATTCGTGAAGCCGACCTGCGAACAGTTCCAAGAACGAGGTGGTGGCAAAACATCGCGCGCGCTGCGTTTGACTGTATGCAAAGATACAGTAAAGAGCTGTAAAACAATGTGGATTTTCATTCCACGTGCAAATATTTTACTGAATTTATTTTTCGTAATGTAGGACACTATTTTACTTCAGATTATTATTGTGGTTATTTTACCAAATATATATTTCAAGTGAATATAGACCTGAGAAAGCACATGGCCTGTCATGAACATAATATGCCTTATACTTCTGGTATATAATGGCTGTTGAAGGCGATTTGGTATTATTATATAAATAAAATACAGTATAATGTATAAAGTGATTGTTGTGTTATCATTTTTATAGCTCACTATAGTGCAAAATATCATTTCGTATTCATATGCATAATTATTGTTTTGAACTGTTTTTCACAAAAATTGTTATATTTGGATGGAAACATAGGCCTATTTCCTTTAAAAAAGTGCAGGCCAATATTCGTTCTACTATTATTTTGTATGCCCTCACTACAGCCAAACAATAACAAAGTGATTTTGAGAATGATGACATCTGATGTACCCCTCTCCCCCTCCCCCCTATTCCTCAACAAACAACCTCACTTGCATAATAGGCACCTTTATCAAAAATCAAAATATTAATTAATTTAACATTTTAAGTGTTACAAAATTCTGTTCTATGTAATACTATCACTACTTATTCAGCCATTCCCACATGAACCCTATTTGCAAAGGGTTCCATAATAATTATGTCATCTTGGGTTTTTGATAGTTTTTTTATTTTTTAATAGAGCACAATAGGTTACAAAACTAAAATGACACTGTTTACAAATTATATTATTATTTAACCATGAAAACACGATGTTTTAAAAGCTTTTTATTCTGAAATTTGAGAAAATTTGAGTTTTGGAGAATTCCGCTTCAACCTGCTTATTTTTTGTTTCACATAGACTATACTATTACTACAGCATTACCAATCTACAATGTGCATTTAGAAACTTGCACGAATAATATACACTCTTAACACGCAAAAATATGCGTTCCGAAATTACACCTTCTCTTGGTAATAAGCATATTTTGACCAAACCACATGCTAAATTACGTAATGATTTACAGAGACAACGTAGCTGAGTATACCTACGTCAATGACGGCCAATTTTATACCAAAATCCTCTAAGGTCACGGGGCTCAAAGGTCGTCCCCTTGTTATTTCTTATGTGAGATTTACCGGACGTCTAGATCGAAAATTAACGTAAGGAAAATTTACTGGTAACGGTGGACCAACATTTGTTCTGTTTTAAATTCATAACTAGTTAGTCAAAATGAAATATATTTTTTGAGTTTGGTGGGTGAAGGGTGAATACCCCTTTTAGAAAAAAACATTTCCTTCCCGTAAATAAAAATAATATATAGTAGGCTACAGATGATGATGATGATGATGATGAAGATGTTGAAATCTGGCATATTTCCGCCAAACACATAGAAATAAATTTCTATCGGAATATGGTTAAAATAAATTAAAATCTTCTTTGATGTGTTGTCCCATGGAATAAATATGCATAATACATTTTAAGAAACCATCACATTGTCGAAAGTAACGAGAGATTCACTACTTCTAGTACGCGAAATTACTGTACGTTCAAATGGTACTACGCTCTTCTTGCCACCACCGACTTCCGAGAATCTCTCCCTCTCTCTCACTCTCTTTGTTCCCAGCTCGGCTTCAACCGGTGCATCGGCAGGTATAGGCGCGCGCTCTGTCCACCCGATATATGGTCTAAGTTTCTGGCCACTATGCACTGCCACCTAGAAGTAATCAAAATACTATCGAGGAAGCAGTGTATTATTTGTCACCAAAGAGTTAAAATAGTTTTCCCAAGGAAATGATGTAAAGGTCCTCTAGATGGCGGTGGTTTTTATCCACAAAGTAAAGGTTTACTCACGGGTTTCGGCAATAATAAATAATATTGGAAACATGGCCCCGTGGATAGCTAACGTCGCAAATTAAAAAAAAAATGTGCAATGGTGGTCTACTATAGCACGTGCTCGCTTATCAACGCGTCCAACTGAGCGTTTCCTAGTAATATTAACTAAATACAGAAAAAAAAACTAACCCAACCGTTGTTTAAACCCGGGTATCCCACATTCCAGGTATACAGGCGCTATATCCAAATATAGACTAGGAAAACGATATTACCCGGGAACATTTTTCATTTATGTTAATTCATATAATATGCCTACAAGGTATTGTAGGGTTTCGAGTTTCATTAGTATAAGGGCGCGTCAACTGTAAGGAAATAATGCGCCACTCTAGCCTATGATAGGCTAGGTAGGGTAGTCTCATGCGGGATCACACACCTACTCGATCACTCGACTAGCAACGACTTTGGCGTCTTCTTAGTATTTTATGAATTTTACACCTGCCTCTAACGTCAAAGGAACGTATATCTAAGGCGCATTTTAGTTAAGTAGGCGAACTTAGTGCTACGCCGGATGCCTAGCCCTAGACAGCCTATGCCTACACTGTGCCATGATCGGACGTACGTCAATGGCACTAGGCTGTAAGGAAGGCGATTCTAGGGTTAAAGCGGAGACTTGGACAGCCTAGGCCTACTCAGTAATGTGATGTAGGCAATCTTAGTGCTATGCCAGAGGACTAGACTTACTGGGCCTACACAAAGCTTCTTACCACTAGAGTTATAAATTTACGTTTTTAGGCCTAGCTAATGTAAAAGTGAAGTAAAGTATAGTGTTGCTTACCATCCAGACCGAAAACTTGCTAGAGGATTGTACAAAAATAATCTAAAAACGACACAATGTGAAAAGAAAAACAAACGTCATGACAAGGTTATGTAAGCTTTGTTATTTATTGCGTAGCGCGCCACAACATAAGCGCATCAATATACCAAACAGTTTCAGAAGGAATAAACACCACTTGACATGAGTTGAGTTTGCAAAAATTCTGTTAATATTTTCGTAATTATTGGGAACTGACGTCACAATGAACAGCCTCCTTAAGTAATATTAATTATCTGTTTTCCACTGTAGGTAAAATTGTTATTATGCAAATGCATAGTATAATTATTATTATTAAAAAAATAATAGGATTTTATATTTTTCATTATCTAAATTAAAAAAGTGCATTAGCCCTGCACTTATTTGGTGAAATTCAATGAAATCGCTAACGATTCGTCTATTTGTGATATCGATTTGCTTTGTATTCGAACATGAGTGAAGCAAAAACAAGACCTCAACAACTCATCACAATGACTGTTTTTTGTTTCTTCTGAAGCTCTTTGTGTCTTCGAGCTCCGAGTGTGTGGTGCACTACGTATTTATGTCATGGCGGATGTTTGTTCTCACATTGATTCTGTTGTTGTACAGTTTCTATTAATCCCTTCTATCCTTCCAGGTTTTCGGAAGAAGTGTTCAGCACATTATAAGGTAAACCTAATATACTTTTAAAACTAATTGTAGACGGGTCTGTAACTCTGCCAGAAGTGGTAGGCCTAGAAGTTTCATGTAGTTTACCTGTCTCGTGGCGGGACTGGTCGGCCAGTGTAGGATTATGGAAATGCAACTACATGCCTAGTTAGGCCGCGTTCCCACAAATTGGTTTAGTTATAAGATGACAGGAAATACGTGTTAAATTGTTTACGTTTTTGTCCTAAGAAATTGTTTTAACAAAACCATAATTCTTATGACGGACCAATCAGACGTTTTGTTATTTATACGACGACCAATGAAAAGGAGTAACTTCATTATGACAGGCCACTGAAACATTACTAACCAATCAGGATATCGGATTTCTTGTTACCATAACAACCAATAACAATTTCTTAAGACTAAACCAAAGTTATGGGAACGCGGCCTTAGGCAACGACATCAAAATTTAAAATTCATATTGCATAACATAACTACACCCTCTAGTAGGGTAAGGGCTTGGTGTAGGCCGAATTAACCAAAACCTAAGGCCTAGGAACCAGGCTTTCCACTTGGATAGGCCACTCCTTGTCTTGAAAGTAGTGCCAAGCTAGGCTCCACTTCAAGTGCCTGTGCTGTTTATCTCGCCAACTTGTGTATATAACTAGGAAAACGCTAAAGTCCCGCCGCGTTGAAGGATGAGCTTTTTATAGTTTTTAGTTTGCGTGGCATATCTTTACTTTTGCAAGTGCTTTGTTTTGTTGCCTACGCATTGAAGTGATTGTTGTCAAGTTTCTATTGTTTCTTGTCAATTGGTATTATTTACCTTAAAAAACTTATATTAAAAGCTTTATTTCTATGGATTCTGGCTAACTTTTTCAACTTTTTCTTTCAAAAGGTACTACATCACCATAACCTTAATGTCCATGTATAATATGAACGTTGTAGCCCCACCCGTTTGGTCAGATTTGGCCCAAATGGCACGAAAATATCGCACAAAAAATCAAAAAACTTATATTAAAAGCTTTATTTCTATAGATTCTGACTAACTTTTTCAACTTTTTCTTTTAAAAAGCAATACATCACCATTACCTTAATGTCCATGTGAAATATGAACGTTGTAGCCCCACCC
Source organism: Sweltsa coloradensis (assembly GCA_024449915.1). NCBI lineage: Eukaryota > Metazoa > Arthropoda > Insecta > Plecoptera > Chloroperlidae > Sweltsa > Sweltsa coloradensis. The sequence goes on from JAMZAV010003309.1 coordinate 23,179, forward strand.
GTTTGGTCAGAATCGGCCCAAATGTCACGAAAATATCGCACTAAAAATCGAAAAAAATCGTAAAAGTACGATATTCATGAGAAATATTTCTTCGATTGTACCCAAAAACGTAGCAAGTCTAAGTTCAGAGATTTCGAAGGTCCTGTCAAATTTTCATCAAGATCGCATATGCCGTTTGCCCGGTAGAGAGCGAACAAACAGACAAAAATACAAACAAAAAAACAAAAAAACAAAAAAACAAAAAAAAAACACCCGAGCTAAATTTTTTGGGGGGTCAGTGAAATTGAAGTCTTCGCTTCACTCGCTTCGCTCGCTACGCTCATCCAATTAGGCTTATGAACTGTTGACCCTATAATAATCTTAGAATTTTAATGTCTGTATGATGTAATACTTGTATGTGGAATTGATTTGTTCTAAAGTGATCTGTCAACCCAATACAGTAGGTACCACAAAACCCGACGATCAGACGTATTTAAATGTTTCATAACCCCACTTCAAAAAGCTTGCCCCTCATTCAAGAGCTCATTCGAGAGCAACAATACAATAATAGTTTCCACAAGCAGGTTGATAGGCCTGGAATGGCAATTAGCAAGACATGTTCACGATTAACACTTTGAATTTAACAGTGATAGGCCGGCCTTATAGCTGGAGATATCAAAAAAAAATACTTTATTTTTAGTATAAAGCATGAAATTTGTAATGGTGTCTGGGCATACCCTACAGGTGATTTATGGAAATTGGGCCGCTAAAAAAAATTAAAAGGAACCCCTGATATCTAAGATGGCGGCCTAAAATGATTTTTTCCGTTATGGTCCGATATTATTTATTTAAACTTTTACCATCAATACCACAACAGTCACTCCGAATTGACTTATTTCGGTTTAAAATCGATTGGGTTTGACTTGATGTGTATATCACGAACAATCGAAGCAATTTCCTCAATCCTACTTCGATTTGAATTAAATTTGTAGTTTTCACTATAATTCGAATTTATATTTGTATGGGGTGGGGCTCCATTTTTAATGAGGGCGTGGTCTTTGGTTTGGCGTCCGTTTGAAATACACTAGTGTCAACAAAGCGGACGCATATTAATAAACTATTTTTTCATTAGTAAAATGTGTTGTAGAAGCTCGTTTTTTTAAATTAAAAACAGTTTAAGAATATGCTGTTGTATTAGAGATATTTAACTAGGTCCTAACACAACCAAATTGTTTATACATTTTCTATAATTTAGATTACCTTCGAAAGTCTAGGGATTAAACGTTCAGTCAAATCGAGCATGGATAATCCTATAATGGGGCGATGCTGGATGCAAGTAATACGAACTATTTGTGGTTCAATTATTTGACAAACAAAAAACCCTATTTTTTGCAATAGCAACACCAAACAAATCTCAGCACAATTCGTATCTTTATTCTGAAGCTCTTTGCTTTGTCTCTTCGAACTCCAAAGGTGTGGCGCACTACGTATTTATACAATGGCGGATGTCTGTTAACATATTGTCATCATCGTTGTTTAATTTCTATTTAGGTTGTGTTCCGTAAAGGCGACCGGTCGACCATTCTGGGCTCGACTGGGGATTGTTATTTTCATTGTTTCACTCAACGTCTGATTGTTGGGAACTGCCTTGGCTACAGAATGGTGCGTGCTTCTACAAGGCCGTGATTTTATGAAAATTGTGATATCTCGTTAAAATATTACATAAATCATATCATTTTACTAAATAAATGAATGATTTGAATGAATGAATGATTAATTTATTGTGTACCCATGTGAATTACAGGAACATTCTCGGTAGTGGACATAATTCCATGATTTTCAATTATATAATTTGAAATAGCCGCGCTTTCCTCAAAGACCTGCTCACGACCGGAATAAAACTCTGGGCTTCTTGGACTCGACCACAACAATCGAAACAACTACGCATCGCATACGTTCCTTGCAAATCTGATCTATCATTGGTGCAAATTGTGTTTACTTAAATTTCATTGGTCGCATACTGGTCGTTCTGGTCGTCTTTGCGGAACACAACCCTATTTACGTACACCCACAACCGGGTTTTCAAAGGAAATGTACTGCACATAAAGAGGTACGACGAATATGCTTATATAATAGATAAGTATGTAAGTAGTAGTAGAAGTAGTTAAATGTAGTTTACCTGTCACATGACGGTACACGTCTGCCGGTGTAGGGTTATGGGCATAGGTCTATCCATCGTATATGCCTAGTTAGGCAAGAATATTAACATTTTAAAGTCATCACGACTAAATTAACTTGAAATATTAGCCTCAAGTAAGAAAAGGCTTTGTATAGGCGAGGTCTAGGGCACACCACTAGGATAAGCCACTCCAAGGCAATTAGACAAATCGTCTTGAACGTGTTATTATCAACATAATTATTTAATATAATTCCAGCTGTTTTAGTACCGCCATTTTAGTCGGCAGCAATGTTCAAAACAAATACGACTCTTTCACAGCCACAGGTTGAGCATGCTGTCCCCTCATTATATTACTTTATCTGGCCTGTTGTTAGTAAACGATTGGAGCGCACAGTGCTCGACCCGGCTTTATTAAACTGGCGTGCTTCCCGTGCGAGGCGGGAAATGAGGTGAAATTGAAAAGTGTCAAGGTTTTTCTATCGCAGCTACGAGCGTCGATATACTTTTCACTAGCTTGTTCGGCTATGGAACGGTGCACAGTTGACTCCAGTCACTTACACATGCAATCACTCAGTGAGATTGCAACAGTTATAATTAAAAGATAAACAGTCTAAAAATTACTAGCTATTTTAAGATAGTGATATGACAAATATTAAAAAATATTTTTTGCAAACCCGACAACAACAGAAAACTCACCGCAATTGGTATCTTTCTTCTCAGGGTCCACTAGATACTTATGCTATGCTGCTGTAAGCTGGACCCTCATTCTATAACACACAGTGACAACTTGTCACGTGAAATGAAGTGAGAACTCCAGTTTGGTATTCTGTAACGCCATTTTGAAAGTTGTCATTTGATTTCACGTGAGAAGTTGTCACTGACAAAAATGTTTGTGAGAACTTATCACAAAGCTTGTTAAAGCCAAAGAATATTAATTAAACAATGCTAAAGCTATTAAATGTATTATACTGTGCTGTTTTAACCTACCTATTGTTACTTTTTACACTTTTTAATAGTTAACGTTGATTTTCCCATTGATTTCAAAGAAAAAATTTAGGTTATGTATTTGTATTGTTTTGCAAAGCGAGGTTATGTTTGCTTACGTATCAATGTAGGGCCTTTGAACATCAATATAAATAGTTTTTAAAGCTTAGGCCTACTGTAATAATTAGGGCAACCTACATGGGCTCCAGTACCTACTAATTGTATGTTTCGAGCCCTACGACTGTCAAAAGATACGCGTAGGCTGCCCTAGGCCTAGACTATCCCAAAGGTAGCAGCCCGTCAGAAATTCATCTTTAAAATTAAGAATTGGGAAGAAGTGTGTTCAATATGATAATAAAGTATCAACGCTAGGCCCTAGCACGACCCTGACAGCCTAGGAAAGGCTGTCCTAGCCTGACATTTTGTAGGCTAAAGTTACACACAACAAAGAAAACAAAGAAACAACAAACCGCCATTAACATTATTCGCCTATTCTGATTGGTTGAAATACTTTACGTGCTACGGTGGCTCAGTCGTTTTGAAGTTTAACCAAATCCCTGTGCTTGTGACAACTCAGCTTCTCACTTGGCCTTCAGAATCGCTCTTTTCACGTGATATCTTTTCACGTGAAATGATAACTTGTCACAGCGCCGTGAAGTGACAATTATTACATAGTTACAGAATAAGGGTCCCGGGTCTTCTCACCTGATGTAGACAAACCGCCATTTTATATCTTAGCGTGTGTTTAAAAAATAATCTGGAGCGCTCCGAACACGCTCTGTAATATTATCCGTAGCAGAATGTGCTATGTTTTTGTTTTGTTTTGACAGATCATGGACAGCAAGGATTTGGCATTGTGGATTGTTACATTTATTACTTTTGTATTTAGCTGGATTGTAGTTACAACTCCACGATAACATATTGTGTGTGCATATTAGTCTAGGCTAGCTAGACTTTGTGTGGGATTTTTCATAGACCAAGGCCTACCCTTACCCAATAAATAAGCGTTCTTGTCTGGGGATTAGGCCCCTAGACATAAGTCGACGTAGAGCTTAGGTCTGGAGGTTAACCGCGTTCTCAGGCCTAGGCCCTAGGCTTAGACATTGATTAAAGAAGGCTGCTTAGAGCAGATTCAAGTTCAAGTTTGATTTAAATGAATCATTAGGTTTTGGTTTATACATGGTGCAAGTATGGTTTGGGCTCATCTTTATCTCACCAACCACAACAATGCCATCTGCCTCGGGCCCTAATATCCATTATGCAAATGAAAATTGAGAAATGAAGTTGAAAGATATTAAAATTATTTACATCATAATGTTACCTGCAAATATAATAATCAAAGAATATAAGTGGTAGCCTATTTATGTATTTATTGCATTCAAATGTGCAACCGACTACTCAAATTGATGTCCAGCTGCAGTTTTCTGTTTGTTTACAAAATCTCTTTGAGGTCCGTTGGATAATGTGTGCGTGCACTCAGTAGACACATTATCAAGTGGGCCTTGACTTCAAGATATAAAATGGCGCTTATACATTGTGGAAGTACAAGCGAAGACCCACCTTACAGCAGCTGTTAGGTATCTAGTGGACCCTGTTTTCTTCTGAACTGAAGCTCTTTGCATTGTTTCTTCGAGCTCCGAGTGTGTGGTGCACTACGTTTACATTCAATTGTCAATCAATGTCAAAAAATCTCTCAATAATAATTCGCAAACTGGTTTATAGGCCTGCCATGAATCAAAATTGATTGTCAAGTTTGCGATTTAAACTTTGCGTTTTCCAGCACAAACTGACTATATTTATTTGTAATGTCCATTGCCATTTGTAAAGACGTGTGTTACTTGTGGCAATTATATGTCGCGCGGCAACCTGAAGTGAGTACGTTTTCGTTTTAATCAGGCAACGTTACTGAAGATGTTATTATTGGTTTTTAAGTATATTATAATCCCACACACTCAAAAGTATCAGATCTAATAGAAGTGCCAAAAAACCTTTCCACATTTTCGCACCCTTAATACATAAATTCACTTTGCCCCGTGACTGCGTCCTTGCAAAGCGTTGCAAAAGTGTGTTTACAACTATGGTTTTAAATGTAAAAGATCATGAAAATTTATTTTGAAAAAACCCACTCATGTATTGAATGACGTAAGGAATGGACTTGGTCCAAGGCTCAAAGTTTAAAGCCAGGTTTATATAACATACCTATGAGCTATATATATATATATATATGATATATTTGTAAAGGCTTTTATGATCAAAAGATGTATTAAATATATTCTTAGGTGATGACCACGTACATAAAATCTAAATCACAATTAACATTTTGACGTGTCGTGGAGAATTTACTCCTCTTTTTCAAAAACTATGTTTATTGATAAAACAAAACACATGCCAATAATATGTCAAAAGATACATTGAGGGCAACGATAGCATTGAAAATATTGTAATTATAAAAAATTCCGAAATTTGACTTCAATGGTCCAGGATATAAGTAACTCGGTATTTTGAAGCAGTACAATGTAAAAATAATTCGAAACCCCTAACATCCTAGTTGACTTACACCATATAAACACTCAGCACCTTAACAAAGAACGGGATTCAACTCTTAAACAAAACACATGTGAATTTTTGTTCCTCATTTAAACTCGGCATCTCAACAAAGATCACGACGAATACATAAAATACAAACTAGGAAAACGCTAAAGTCCCGCCGCGTTGATGGATGAGCTCTTCAAAGTTTTTAGTTTGCGTGAGATATCTTTTCTTTTGCAAGTGCTTTGTTTTGTTGCCTATACGCATTGTAGGTGATTGTTGTCAAGTTTCTATTTTTTTTGTCAATTGGTATTTTTTACCGTAAAAAAGTTATATTAAAAGCTTTATTTCTATAGATTCTGGCTAACTTTTTCAACTTTTTCTTTTAAAAGGTACTACAACACCATAACCTAATGTCCATGTATAATATGAACGTTGTAGCCCCACCCGTTTGGTCAGAATTGGCCCAAATGTCACGAAAATATCGCACAAAAAATCGGAAAAAATCGTAAAAGTACGATATTCATGAGAAATATTTCTTCGATTGTACCCAAAAACGTGACAAGTCTAAGTTCAGAGATTTCGAAGGTCCTGTCAAATTTTCATCAAGATCGCATATGCCGTTTGCCCGGTAGAGAGCAAACAAACAGACAAAAATACAAACAAAAAAACAAAAAAAAATCACCCGAGCTAAATTTTTTAGGGTGTCAGTGAAATTGAAGTCTTCGCTTCACTCGCTTCGCTCGCTACGCTCATCCAACAATAAAATATAAACAAAACATACAATACATACAATAAAAAAACGCAGAATAAATTAAAAAGAAAAACATTCACGACAAATTGATAAGCAGCTTCACTCCCTTTTTTGATTCTAGCTTATCCAATACGGTTGCTAACTAAAAGAAAGGCAAGCCATCACATAATTTTGATGTTGCATTATCAGTCATATTAATTTCTTAAATAATGTTAGAAACAGCATGCGCTGAAACGCATGTTGGCCAGGTACCAGTGGACCTGCTTATTTCAAAGCACATTAAAACGTTATGAGTTATCAGTGAAAAAGGCAACAATAGTATTTTACATGGTTCAATTTGAGAAAAATCAACCTCTGACACTGGCATTTGTTTTTATTTCCACAAAGGTGTGACACTTTCATCCAGGCTACGCTTGCTGTTAATACCACACTTACTATCTATGCTATCATGGAAGATTGGGAAAGAATCGATATCAAGGAAGAACCAATAGATCTGTTTCCGCCACAAGAGCGTTACACATTTATCCAGGCTCTGCCTAGCTCCGAAGTGAGCCCACCCTTAACAACGAATGCTGTCATGGAAGAATGGGAATTAAATGATATAAAGAACGACCCACTAGCTCTGTCTCCGCTAAAAACATGGGACACAATTATCCATTCTACGCCTGACTCCGAAGTAAGCCCTTCATTGATATCGAATGCTGTTTTGGATGAAGGTATATAAATTATATCAAGAAAGACCCACTTAGATTGTCTTCGCCATTAACGTTGGAGACATTTGTCCATTCTACGCCTTGCTCCGAAGAAAGCCTATCCTTACCTCTGAATGCTCTCATGGAAGAGTGGGAAATTATAGGTATCAAGGAAGAACCATTTGATCTGTATACGCCACAAGAGCGTCACATATTTATCCAGTCAACGCCTTGCTCCGTAGTAACCCACCCCTTAACCAATGATGTCACGGAAGAATTGGAATTAAAATATAATACAATGAAAGACCCACTAGAATTGTCTCCGTCGCAAGAGTGTGCTCCGTTATGCCAGACTACGCATTGCTCCAAAATTAAACATCACGGCATCTTTGATGTGATTAAAGACGAATGGGAGTTGAAACATATCAAAGAAGAACCACAAGAAGTGTCTTCCCCACAAAGGTGTGCTATATTAGTTTCGACTAACTCCGAAACAAGCGCTCCAGTAACCTTTGAAATCATCAAGAAGGAATGTGAGTATCGAAATAACGTGGAGAGTCCAATGGAAACTGTGCGCCCCATAGAATTCAACGATACATTTGACCGGCCGTCGCCTTGCTCTGAACTTAGCCAGCCTGTACCCTCCGATGTTATTAAAGAAGAATGCGAGTGGACTATTAAGGAAGAATCCATAGAAAATATAATGACACGTCCTGAAGTTTTTCCTGACCGCAATTCACCAACAGAGGATGACCATCTGTTTGGTAAGTTGGGCTTTGAAAGTGGTTGGGATTCAGCAAACTAATCAATACATAAAACAAGTTTATAGAAATAACAATACAAACATAATAAGAAAGTGTAAAACTATAAGAATGCTTTAAAACATAGGAAACAATTTTATCAATAAAAGAGAGGGTGGTGGAATGACGTTTAAAACAAGGTAGGAAAAGTAGAAACGTCTGTAGAGCTACGTGCTAAGATTAGGATTCAAATAATGGGCCATTTTTCGGCCGAGATTTTGTTTCTTCTTGCGAGATCAGCTATGCAAGGATGGTTATAAGGTGTATTTCTTTATAAATTTTTATATCTTCAGCGGATGGCGGATCAAGATTTAATACTTTTTTGTCTTAAGAGGGTATGCTGAGGCTAGAACGGAGGCGAGTTTAAGCGCTCAGCTTTCTGGATTTTTTGGGTAAACGGTTTATAACACCATTATCAAATTTCACACTAACGTTTATAAAGAATAAATCTGTGTTATCCATTACGCGTATACCTTATTTAATTCATTTATTTTGAATTAAAATTTAGAGAAATCACAAAAATTTACTCAATTTTGGTCAACTTTGGAAATTTATTCCAAGTTAACAGATTTTTTTTTAACTCAAATTTACATAATGGAACCCAACGTTTAAATCAATGTGAAGGCGCAGGTTAATTTGGTTTTATCGTAAGATAAACGGTTTGGTGGGAATTTCCAGAATTGTAATCCATGTTTTAGATATCCCATTTTTTCACGTTTTGAACTTATGTCTCGCAATGGATCTTTAACGCTTATTTTGTGCAATTAATTACGGATATCAATATAAAAGTACTTTATTAACATCCATTCAAAATTTGGTAATAATATTACCAACCGTTCAGCAGAAATCATCAACACCTGTTTGCGCGCATTTGAGTTGGGCCAAGCTCAGCGTACCCTCTTAACGAATACGGAATAAATTATGAACTCTCCAAAATTAGCCATCAGAAGAAAATAATGGGATTTCTTCGTAGATTTCCCAGGTCCCTTTGTTCAGAAATATTCTAGTGGCCGGCATCGATCAATCTTTACTTAACAGTTTTTAGCAGTACTTGACCACTTCAACGCAAAAACTAATATTCACTTTTGGTTTTCAGAATCTGTGTTCAAGTGCGCTTTCTGCCTCCTAGGGCTCAGCACTCCGATCTATCTCGAGCGTCATGAACTCTTTTGTCGTGCTCTGAAAGAGCGAGATAAGAAAACGGCGAAGAGAACCGCAACAGAGTTAGATGTGTCACTGCACGAGCCATCGACCAGCGGAGCCTTTGTGAATGCAGGAGAAAGTGGAGATGTTGCTAAGATAAAAAGAAAGAAAGATAAAAGGAGCCTGCCGTGCAAAGTCTGCGGTGAAGATTTGAGCGAGAGCTGTCACCACCAACAAAAGATTTCACTTATAAATACCGTAAAAGGCGGAATGGATTGCAAAGATTCGAAACTTGCCGACCACAACGTGTCGACTTATCTAGATGATTGTCCCTTCAAGTGCGATATCTGCGGGACAAGGTTCACAGAGAAACAAACACTCTCCAAGCACAAGAGAACGCACCCTAAAGAGAAACGCTTCGCCTGCGCTACATGCCTAGCGAGGTTTGAGTGCAAGAGTAACCTCACCACGCACACCAGGACACATACTGGAGAGAAACCTTTTGTGTGTACCGTGCCTGACTGTGCGGCACGGTTTTCTAGAAACTGCGACCTCACTTTCCATATGAGAACCCATTCCGGAGAGAAACCTTTTGCGTGTAACATGCCCGAATGTTCGGCACGATTCTCTAGAAATGGCGACCTTAATGTCCATATACGAAACCATACCGGAGAAAAACATTTTGCGTGTACCGTGCCTGACTGTGCAGCACGGTTCTCTACGCTGAGCAACTTAAATCAACATTTGAAAACACATTCCGGTGAGAAACCCTTTGCGTGTACCGAGCCTAAATGTGCGGCACGATTCTCTAGAAATGGTTACCTCAAAATCCATCTGAAAACACATTCCGGAGAGAAACCATATCAGTGTGCTCAATGCCCCGCGAGCTTCAAGCAGAAGTGTATCTTTGCGTCTCATATCAGGACCCATACAGGAGAGAAGCCCTTTGCGTGAACCATACCTTGACTGTGGGGCACGGTTCTCTACAAGGCACTATTCATCTATTCATCTGAGAACCCATACCGGAGAAAAACCGTTGGCGTGTACCGTGCCTGACTGTGCGGCACGGTTCTCTACGCTGAGCAACTTAAATCAACATTAGAAAACACATTCCGGTAAGAAGCCCTTTGTGTGTACCGAGCATCAATGTACGGCACGATTCACTAGACGTGACAACCTCGCTATTCATCTAAGAACACATACCGGAGAAAAACCTTTTGCGTGTACCGTGCTTGACTGCGCGGCACGGTTCTTTTCCCGGAGCAGCCGTAACAGACACGTGATGACTCATTCAGTACTTTAGCGTGCACTATGTGCCTCTCAAGTCTCGCACTGAAGAGCAACCTCATCAGGCACACGAGCACATACCTCACAGATTAAACATTTGTTTGTGATCTGTGACCTCTTGAGTTCCACCAGAGCTTCATTCATATGAGGTAGATGCACTACCCGAATTTATGACATTTTGTTTAAATATAGTAACCTTGCATTTTCAGACTATGCACTTCACATTAAGATGGCAAGTGCTACTATTTCCCATAGTAACAAGTCGAAACAAAATACATGAGGTCAGTGGGTATTCGAAATTCTAATATAAATAATTCATTATTGCATTTCATAAGTATAATAACGTGATATGAGGAAGAGATGTATAAAGTATAGGACCGAATTTCGAAAGTAAGTTCTTACAAATCATACTTAAATATTTCTGTGAATTTAAATTTGTAAAATATATTTATTGTAAACGTTTGTCATTTAATAAATATTAACCATTCGCATGGTTGACTGGCTAACCTGGATAGGTCTTCAAACATTGTTATAGCCCTTGTTCTAGGAGAAGGTTTGCCTAACTTAGTGCAAAACTAAAATCTGTCGTCGGTGTGTTGTATTCTATTTTTAATAAATTTTTCTTAAAGTATCGTTTAGTGTTAAAATGTCACATCTATGCCGCACATTAACAAAAATGTTGAAGTTTACGAAAATATATATTGTGTGATGTGGCTGTCTTGGCATTGAAGTATGTGTTAAGTATTCATTAACTACTTTTTCATGCAATATTTATGCATTCTTTATGAAAAGTCTTTAAGGATCGTCGGTACTAAGCAAGCAAGAAATATAATTATCCACGACAAAACTACCAGATGATAATTATCACACTACATGTATGAGCGAGAAAATCTTAAATCTTGCCGTGCGAAACGTAGTTTGTTTGAAAACTATTAATTATTAATGTGCATTTTCCTCAATAAAACGTGAACCTTTGAATCAATATCCAATGTTTAAGTATATTTGTACATGTACAGAGTTATTTAATATTAATAGAAACCAAGCCGATGGACCCAGATTCTTTCCCCCGCCTACTATTAATTTGTTCCAATGCAATATGAAATAAAAATTACATTTAACTTTGATCAGAGTATAACCATAATTATTGCAATAGCACTATTTTGAGATTCTCTACTAAAGTTCTACCATTTTTTTTTACTGAGTAGTTCGACTTATTGTTGGGACCATTAGAACTAATCCACAAGCTGTTTAAACGCAATGTAACAATTTACAACATTTTAAGCATGTATAGCAGATTAGTCCCTGTAGTATAGTAGGTCATAACAGCTCACATTTCACCCCCATTTAATATATTTTTGTATTAAAACGACATTGTTAATGTTTTATTACTGTCTTGCTATTTCTAATATTTGTTTTTAGACAGGCGAGTCAATGAGAAAATTGAGATATATCTCTGATCTGATATAAAAGGCTGAATGGTTAGATCTCATATACGACGTGATTGGCCACTTCTCCATTCGATAGCAGTTTGTATTCCACACCGTAAGTCCACATCATTCCAAGGTCTGCTTGTCTATCGAAAACGTTTACCCAAATATCTCAGATAAAAACTTGTGTATAAGGTCTTTAAGTCTCCTGCTTGCCAAAGCGCTTCACACGGCATATGAGTCAATGGGTATACGTTCCGAATGATGCTCCAACGCGCCCACAACACCCAAACATGCTTAAGATGCCCGAGGTTTAACATTGGGCGTTACGGGCGTTGTGATGGCGGCGGTGTTTACGGAATGCTTTGGGCACGCCCAAGGCTGCAAGTTAGCATCATTCGGAACGTACCCTTAGTGTGACATGCTTGCATATGGCGACCACAACAATATTACTGCGGCATGCACGTGTCTTTTGGCCGAGCTCCAGAAAACCAGCTTGTTACGCAGACCGCAGAGAATATTAGTCTGGAACACTTGAAAGCGCTTTCGTTTGTACTATCGTAATATGGTTTGCACCAAATGTAAGGAAAGCATGTAATATTGTGATATCAGAGCGCAGTTTCCAATTGTTGCTCACGTTTGTTAATAACTGACTGTAAATGTGTAACCAAAAAGGTAACTTTTAATCATTTCACAATATTGCGTATTGGAAAAATATTTGAAATGCTAAAATGTGCTCAGATAGCAACATGGGGTCATCCCTTGTTTACATCGTCGTGAGAATTGGATGTTAAAATGTGGTCCAGACTGCATGCGATATTAGCTGGATTTACCGATCAAGCGAATTTTTAAATGGAAAATGTGCATTGCAAAAAGTTTGCTCGGGCTGTAACAACCACCTAAAGATATCACAGCGTCATTTACATTGCAGACTAAGCTGTTATTTATATGGGGTGCTTGATAATTACTGATTAATTACGGTTCAACTACTGCCAGCTAGAGACTGACCAGGCCTGACAAGAGTTTCTATGCGTCTTTATAGTCCAAGATCTTGTGATAGTTGGAGGCTCTTGTCGACGCCATTGTTGTAAGTGATAATACCAGAAATTTGTCCCGCACTGAAACAATTGACAGGCTATATGTGTAGTTTAAATAGAATCCGGAAGACCAGGTCGCACTGGCTGGAAAATTAATGATTTGTCCCCCTGCATTAACTGGACCGTTTTTAAAAAATCAATTAGAGCGCACAGGGCTCGACCTGAGTTCACAGAATTCAACTTGCGTCCTCCACGTAGTAGGCGGTAAAAGTGGTGGAATTCAGAAGTGTCATGATTTTAAAATCGCAAAAACTATCCCCATTGATTCTCCAAATTAAATTTGTAATTTTTGTAGGATGCCCGCAGTAGTGTACACAGATTTAACCAGTGTGATACGCTTTAGGTTACTATTTAGGTATATTGAGGATAGGACAATTTGTGAAGGGATGTCCGAGGGCTGTTAAAGAGGATTCAATCCCTTGCATTCGCATTAACGACAGAGGGAAAACCTCGGTAAAAACCTTCAGTCAGTAGCCTTCTTGACACTAGCTTGTTTGACTGTGGCATGGCGCACGGTTGTCTCCAGTCACTAACATGATCACTCAGTGATGTTTCACCAGTCATAATTAAAAGACAAACCCTCTGAAAAAAGCGACTTTTGTTACATTTTGTTTTACAAACATACTTTTGGTGAACACGACAACAAACACAACTAAGAACAATTTGTTTCTTTCTTCTGAAGCTCTTTGCTTTGTGTCTTCGAGCTCCGTCCGGGTGTGTGGCGCACTACGTATTCATGCAATGGCGGCTGTTTGTTTACATATTTTCAATGTCGCTTAATTTATTTTTATTATTTACGAATATCCATGTCCAGGTTTTCGATGGAAATGTTCAGAACATAATAAGGTACACCAACTTTGTTATAATATTTTGTAGACCTGCCTGAACTAAGTAGTTGTACTTGTTAAATGAGGTTTACCTCTCTCATGACGGGACAGGTCGGCCTCTGAAGGGTTATGGACAAATACGTTTTTAGCCTCAGGTACCTAGCCTAAAGCTAAGAATTATTATTACTAAGGCAGAAAGCTTATTCTTAGCAAAATTAAAGCTTGTTGTACAGCATAAACGTAGACTGTGTGCCTTTAGTTGGACCCAGTGCCTTGAACGTAGGGCCAAGCTAGAGGATAACCCATCTTATGAATAATAACTAGAATATCATGCCGAAAAATGCATTTAACAAAGCCTATTCGAAAACACTACAGGCCTACAAAATATACTTATTCACTTGAAACTGCATTGACCTAAGCCCAGGCCACATTATTGTTCCTCAGCCTAGGCGTCCAAAATTTACCTTAGCCAAGACTTAGGAGCTATCCGAATAGTGACAAAACGCGTTCATTCCCTGGTCTTATTCTCGTTTGACGTCACCGTTACGCGTCATGATATCCGTGACGTAGCTAGTAGCATCCGAAAAGTTGAGCGCACGATCGAGACTCGCCGAAATCTGGGAATGAGAACAAGAATCGGAAAAGGACACCTGATCTTGTTCTTAGTACTTGAACATGGCAGCTGTTTACGATACGTCCGATAAATTGCATAAATAAATAAAAGATAAAATGCATGAAGCAATCTAGTAACAAGACCCGGAATCAGACTAAGAATAAGAACAAGACCAAGTAATGAGACCAAGAACGGCGAAGAACACTATTTGGTTAGGTCCTCACACTGTCCTTCATAAAGGAAAATACAGAATTCATATGTTCCTTTGTGGCTATGCTACTTTACCTCTTAATTTTCATATAAACATTAGGCACCTAAATGAAAAACGGGATAAAACTGCACAAACCTATGTTTTTTCATTCTTATTTATACTCGGTCACTGGGCTTTTATTCATCGAACATGTTCAAAACATCATAAGACAATCAGATCAACTTCCTCCTCCCCCTCCTACACAGTCACAATTGCATTTGCACTGTGAATATATTCAAACTCAGGGCAACGATAGGATAAAACCAGCCACAGTCAATTGACGACTAGAATTTTACCCGCCTCCTGACGTCACGAGGCAACATGGCGGAATGAGTTGGGATAAATCCTCATTTCCCAAGTTTACGTCTGTTGAACGGCGCAGCACTAATCACGCTCTAACTCTTATTCTATTCATTATTTGGACAAAACTTATGAGGAATATTATTTAGCAAACATATCATTGCTTATAATAGCGATTTTTGCGAATTTTTTGACACAGCCGTTAACTTGTTATTACAATGTACGCATCATACATAAAAAATAATCAAAATGACTATAAACTTTCTCAACTTCAATTGACAAAAAACTACTGACCAGATTTTGACAAGACCTCCTTCAAAAAAAGCATCTGGCTATTTAGACAAGAAATAAATCAACTTTCTAGATAGAAAGTGCACTGAACAAAATGTCATAGCATAGGTTCATATGAGGTGTATGTGTTTTTATGACAAATACGCACATTTGACGTGCGGATGAGCCGTGAAAAACTGCACGCTGCATATTAACCCATGCTGAAAATTTTCGTTCAGTGCACTTTGTGTCTGGAAAGTTAACTTATTTCTTGTCTAAACAGTCTGATGAATTTTTTGAAAGAGGTCTTGTAGAAATCCGATAAGTAGTTTTTTGTCAATTGAAGTTTAGAAAGTTTATAGTCGTTTTGATTATTTTTTATGTATGATGCGTACATTGTAATAACAAGTAAACGGCTTTGTCAAAAAATTCGTAATAATCGCTATTATAAGCAATGATATGTTTGCTTAATAATATTACTCTTAAGTTTTGTCCAAATAATGAATAGAATAAGAGTTAGAGCGTGATTAGTGCTGCGCCGTTCAACAGACGTAAACTTGGGAAATGAGAATCTATCCCAACTCTCGGCACTTGCACTATCGATCGTTTTAAGCTCCGCCCATCACCAGTCGTCCAATGGACGACTGGTGATGGGGTCCATGACCTTGACGACTTCTCCGTTTCATTCCGAGCTGGCACTGGCGGTCGGCATAAAAACCGGTTTGTAGGGGAGGTATTGTACACTGTACAGCCCTGAAGACGATGGCTGAGTCTGACTGATGTAAGATCAGTTAAGCGTTGACAGAAGGAGATAATTTTACCTGTCTCCGTTGAAATTATCCTTTTGTTAAATGCAAGTCGGTAGACAAGTGGAGTGAGGGCCTATGTACGTAAGCCGAAACGGGTTCAATTCCCGGTGACCCAGTAGGGCACACGTTTTCGAAAGTTACGATGCCTCCATTATAATTAGTAATTACTAATTACCATATTAGTATATTTAACATACCTTATGTTAGCAGCACATTACAATATGTAATCAGTTATTCACAGCCGGGAGTGTTTCCCTACTGATGAATCAATAAAGAACAATTGCACAATATCCCACAAAGTCCCTTGTTTACAATGAATAATAATTGTCGTTCGAATGAATGAATTGAGTTTTAGTAAACTAAATGCTGTTATTGATCAGTGTAAAAACCAAATGATACGTGTTTATTAGCAACAAAACTAACAACAAACGGTCCTTGGCTGCGTTATATTGTTTTAAATCAGTAAGTTTTTTAATTATCCAATTGATTGTTGTTACATCAACAGACGCCAATTCATTGTGAGCAAGTGCCTAACAAGATTAAAATATCGTGAAATGTTTTGTGTAATGTGCTGTAAATAAAGCTATACCAATATAAAAAGTAATGTTACTGCGCGGGAAGACTGTATGGTGCCCATATCCGAACAACAACAACAACAATAATAATAATTATAATAATAATAATAATAATAATAATAATAATAATAATAATAATAATAATAATAATAATAATAATAATAATAATAATAATAATAATAATAATAATAATTTCTCACCTATTCTTCATGGATGATCTAAAGTTATATGCATCAAATTTTGTTCAACTAAACAGTTTAATCAATACTACATTTGAATTTAGTCAAGATATATGCATGGAGTTTGGAGTAGACAAGTGTAAGACGCTACATATCGAAAAGGGTAAGGTTACGCAGGCAGAAGAGTTCCAGCTAGATGATGGAAATAGGATTGGAGTAATGGATGATAACGAAGTATACAAATATTTAGGATTCTCACAAGCTGCCAGAATTGAATATAAAGTAATGAAAGAAAAATTGATAGATACATACAAGAAGCGACTAAAATCTATCCTCAAGACGCAACTAAACGGTAAAAGCAAGATCACAGCAATAAATACATATGCTATACCAGTACTGACATATTCATTCGGAATCATTAAATGGACGCAGACAGACATCCACGCGTTGGAAATATTAACTCGTACTACACTTACCAAACACAGAATGCATCATCCTAAATCAGCAATAGAGAGATTGACACTTCCAAGAGAACAAGGAGGACGAGGCCTAATTGATCTGAACAACTTATATTATAAACAACTAGACATTTTAAGATTTTTTTTTTTTTTACAAAGAGCAACCAATCAACACTGCATAGGGCTGTGGTGCTAGCTGACAAATCATTAACCTCCACTCAATCTAGCAAACGAAAATGTCAATCTACAAGGGAAACTCATAACTGACGCTTCAAAAGAGTTACGTCTCTCAGAAAAGACCCTACACAAGAGACATTATGATGAACTACATAAAGGTCACGTAGATATTAAAGCATCAAATTGGTGGTTAAACAACGGGGAACTATTTGAAGAAACAGAAGGTTTTATGCTGGCTATTCAAGACAGAGTGAATGCAACGAAAAATTATAAAAAATACATTATACAAGATGCGACAGTAAACGATCAATGTAGAAAATGTAGTGTAAGGGGTGAAACAATCGAACACATCATATCCGGGTGCCAGTCACTATGTCTAACGGATTACCTCTACAGACATAACCAAGTAGCTAACATTATTCACCAAAAACTAGCAATCAAGTACAACCTCATTGATACACACACACCTTACTACAAATACAAACCGGAGAAAGTACTAGATAGCAAAGATTTCAAATTATATTACGACCGCACAGTTATAACAGACCAAACTATACATCACAACAGACCGGATATAATTATAATTGACAAGAAGAAACAAGAAACTACCCTTATTGACGTTGCTGTCCCAATGTGCCATAACGTCGAGACTACATGGAAGAAAAAAATTGACAAGTATAGTGAACTTGCAATTGAGATCAAGAAGATGTGGAAACAGAAAAAGGTAAATACAATCCCATACGTGATATCGGCTAATAGCATCATACCGAAGAAGCTACATGAAAGCTAACTAGATCTTCCATCCAATGTTTACATCGAGACTCAAAAGGCAGTAATACTCAACACGTGTAGAATAGTTCGTAAATTTCTAAACTAAGAATGATACTTCGAGATTCCGAGACAGCTTCCATCCTGACATGGTTTTCGTGGTTTTCTATAGTCCGAAGAGCAAATGCTAGGATGGCGACGAGAAATCGGCCACGACCGTACACAGCAGAAAGAAAACATCATCTACAAACTTTATTATAAATGATTTATTTTAGTTAGAGTTAAGACAAAGTAATAATGTAGGTATGTAATATAGATACACATGGAAGTACTTGACGTAAGTCCGTACAACATGTTAACATGTTATGTTTTGACCGAGTTTGTATGAAATACATCCAATAAAATAATAATAATAATAATTATAATAATAATAATAATAATAATAATAATAATAATAATAATAATAATAATAATATATGTTTATAGAGTACATCATAATAACATAACGAGTTATATTTCAACTCCGAATAGCGATTTGCCATTATTCCACTTTTACTTTTGAGTGCCAATTTAGAAACAAAAAACAAAAACGTCGTTCTTTGCAAAGTAAATTAAGTTTTACAGTAGCTGTGTTTACTTTTTACGCATAACTTTAATTGAAATCCAACGAGTCCCCAAACCTTCTAAATGTTGTGTATTTACTTAAATCTTAACTTGTCTTCATAGTAAACAAATTTTATTTTTACTACCGAAAAATAAACATTTTTTTAGTTGATATTTTATTGACAAGACGTTTAGATAAAAAGTTAATATAAGGCGTCGCGAGCCGGCCGGCCGGAGCACACACGCTGCCGGACATGGTATGCATACCATACACCACGACCGGGAGATCAGAGCTATTAGGGGTAAGAAAAGTTTAGGGCCATCATTTAAATGCCACCTCGCACTGAAATGGATAATAGACAAAATTTGCGAGAAAACCCGGCCGTCTTTGTCCTCTAGTATGATCAGCAAAAGAAACACCCTAAGCCAATTTCTACCCTGGGCGCAAGCTGTTTTAGCTTGCTAGCGTTGATAGTTGGTATTGCCATATATTAATTTGTGTTGCTAATTCTTTCAAAACATAAGTTACTTATAATAATGATAAAACAATTGCTATAACTACAATATAAATGGAGGGATCGATTTACCAAAAATGCTCTACCGTGAACGTGACTATATTATAAAACGTTAGCAAAACGGCAGTATTCAGAGTACAGTAGTATCATGAATGTATTATTTGATCCGATTGGTGTGTTAACACTCGACTACAAAACCCCCAATATGTTCTAAATAGCTATTTGACATTATTTTTTTGAAAATGGGTTAAAGTTTATGAGTGAAAATGTACCCAAGGCGTAAAAATGCTTTTTTCGTCCTACTTCGTATTAATGGCATAATTTGGGACAAAACGAATGGTCTCACGATACAATTTCGTAAATATTGAGTAAATTTGTGAAAATTGCATAGTCACATTTTATTTTATTTAGTTAAATTTTAAATCTTACTCTTCAATACATATTAATTTGAAGTTTTTAATATTATATATAAATACAGATGTATTTCTTTTAGTTTTCACAGCCCCTACTAAAAGTTAAAATATCCCCACTTTCACCTATAAGCAATCAAATTTTTAGGGCAAAAAAGGGTGTTCTTATGAGTGTTTTGGACAAAATTCACGGCCCTATATCACAAAACACATGACTGGTAGGATCATCCCCCAGCACAGTGAGTAAATTTGTGAATACATGTCAAATGGGTTTATAATCTGGTCACATTTTCATGTTGGTAGGGTTATATCTATTTTTTAAATAAACTTAGTCCTTTTATCTACAATGTATTAATTTTGTAATCTAAATATAAAATAAGGGTTAAATTTTCAATCTTTGAATTTTTTTAAATTCATTTTTTCACCCTCTTCCAATCACTAAACCAGTCAGATTTTGTCTTAAGACAACTACTTGTCAATTTTCTTGGAATTTTATTTCGAGTATTCTATCCAAAATTCACGCCTCTAGCACAAAACTCCTAATTGTTCTTGTATTTTACTTTAATCTGCTTGACTACTTATACAATACGGTTGCTTACCAAAAAGCAAGCAACCGTATTATGATGTTGCATATTAAGTTAATTTAATATTTTTTAAATTAAATATGTCAAAAATAGCATGCGCTTCGACGTATGTTCGCCAGACTCCGGCATTAGACCATAGTGAGATTTGAGTGACGGGGCAACAAAAGTATTTAATATGCTCCAATTTTAAGAAAACTCCACATCTGACGCTTGTACATGTTTTCATTTCCATAGGTGTGACACTTTCATCCAGGCTACGCCTTGCTGCTAAATAAGGCCAGCCTTACAACCCTAAGCTATCAAAGAATATTCGGAAATAATCGATATCAAGGAAGAACCAATAGATCTATTTCCGCCACAAGAGCGTTACACATTTATCCAGGCTCTGCCTAGCTCCGAAGTAAGCCCTCCCTTAACGAATGATTTCATGGGAGAATGTCAGTTAAATGATATCAAGAAAGACCCACTAGGATTGGTTGCACCACAAGATTGTTACCCTTTCATACAGTATAAGCCGTTCTCTGAAATAAGCCATCCTTTAACAAATGATTTCATGGAAGAATGTGGGTTAAATGATATCAAGAAAAACCCACTAAGATTGTCTCCAACACAAGATTGTTACTCTTTTGTACAGTATAAGCCTTCATCCGAAGTAAGCCATCCCTTAATGAATGATGTCATGGAAGAATGGAAGCAAAATGCATATGTCCAGACTACGCATTATTCCTATGTTATCTTAAAAATGAAGAATGGGAGTTGAGACATGTCAAAGATGAACCAACAGAAATGTTTTTGCCACAAAGTTGCGATTTATTAGTTTCGCCTAACTTAGAATCAGAAGCTCCAGTAACCTACGGTGTCATCAAGAAAGGAAGTGAGTGCAGAGATAACGAGGAGAGTCCAGATACTACGTCACACATAGAAGTCGCTGCTTCATTTTACCAGTCGTCGCCTTGCTCTGAAATTAGAACGTTTCGTTCCTCCAATGCGGTCAAAAAAGAATCAGAGTGGAACATTAAAGAAGAATCCTTAGATATAGTTTCATCACCAGAAGATTTTTTTGACAACAATTCACCTACAAAGGAAGACCATCCTCTTGGTAAGTTGGGTTATGCGAGGGTGTACCTGAATAGAAGGCGAACAATCATACAACCACTCATATTACATTTCAGTAATTTCGTATAACTATGTTGTGTTGATACAGAACATCCAGATGGGCATTATTCGATTCTGTGAATGTACAATTAATTTATACAGCTCTACACAACTAGAACGCTGTATTAGTACCGATTTGTTTATTTCAGAATATGTGTTTCCGTGCGCCGTCTGCTCCCTGGAGTTCAGCTCTCCGATCTATCTCGAGCGTCATGAACTCTTTTGTCGTGCTGTAATGGAGTATAATAAGGAAAAAGCGAAGAGAACCGCAGCAGAGCAAGAAGTGTCTCAACAGGAGACAGCAATCAGTGGTGCTGCAGAGAAGTCAGGGGAAAGATTTCGTGTTCCTAAAAAGAATATGACTCCTGAACAAAGTCTGTATTGCAAGGTCCCCGGGACAAGATTCACTGAGAAACAAAAACTCTCGAATCACAAGAGAACCCACTTGAGAGAGAGACGCTTCGCCTGCGCTATCTGCCCAATGAGGTTCGCGTGGAAGAGTTACCTCACCACCCATGTCAGGACACATACCGGTGAGAAACCTTTCGCTTGTACCGTGCCTAACTGTGCGGCAAGGTTCTCTACAAGGGGCTACCTCACTTCCCATCTGAGGATACATACCGGAGAGAAACCCATCACGTGCTCTCTGTGTACCGCAAGCTTTAGGCAGAAGAATAACTTCACCAGACATGTCAGGACCCATACCGGTGAGAAGCCATATGCGTGTACCGTGCTGGGCTGTGTGGCACGTTACTCTTCAAGACGCTCCCTCAGTTACCATCTGAAGAAACATTCCGTCGAGGAGCCCATTGCGTGCACCGTGCCCGAATGTGTGGCACTATTCGTTACAAAGGGTGGGCTCATTGACCATGCTAGAAAACATACTGACGAGAAAACCTTTGCTTGTATCGTGCCTAACTGTTTAGCTACGTTCTCTTTTGTCAGCGGGCTTGTTGACCATGTGAGGACACATAAGGAAGAGAAACCTGGTACGTGTACCATGCCTGACTGTGCGGCACGTTGTTGTTTTACGAGTGGCCTCGCTGACCATGATAGAATACATCCTGAAGTGAAACCTTTTGCGTGTACCGTGCCTAAATGTGGTGCAAAGTTTTCTACTAGGAGCAACCTAACATTCCATCTGAGAACACATTTAATATGTTAAACCTTTAGCGTGTATCGTGCCTGACTGTACAGCTACGTTCTCTTTTAGCGGGCTTATTAACTATGTTGGGACATTTACTGGAGAGATAACTTTTGCGTGTACTGTTTTTGGTGTGCACACACTGAAGTGACACCATTTGTGTGTACCATGCTCAACTGTGCGGCACGGTTCTCTACAAAAAGCAACCTAACTTTTCATCTGAGAACTCATTTCGAATCGTAAATCTTTTGTGTGTACCGTGCCTGACCATGTACGTTTCTGACAAGGAACTTTACATTTACATGTCGAATGAAACCTCTTTTTATATTGAGGACTGAAGTTTTTTGAATTTGTAAAATGAACATTTCATGATTGCAAATGATATTGTAATAACGTGGTATAAAAAAGAGTAATTTTAGGGTTTAAACCGAATTTTTAATGTTTGATCGATGAATTGTGCTATGAAAAGTTTTTCAATGTGATTTCCAATGTTTAATTTTAAATTGTACGCTTAAAAAATGTAAACCAAACGTATGGTTGAAGGACTAATCTAGATCCCAAGATGTTTATAGCACTTGTTTTAGCAGATGTGTTGCAGTGTTGGGTACAAGATTAAATTGAAGTCGGTGTAGAAATCAAATTCGTATAATCTTTGAAACATTTAGTAGCCAAGTAGCATCTTGGGTGAAAATGTCATTTCTTCACCGCACTCCAAGGAAAACGGTAAAGTTAAGGAAGATATATTTTGTGATGTGGCTGTCTTAGATTTAAAGGATGTGATGTAATTAGTCAGGACACAATATTTGATCCAGTCATTTCCATATTCCTTAAAGAAAACTATCTTTGCTACATAAGCAAGAAATATGAATCTTCCCGAGGAAAGGACCAGACGATAACTATCTCACATTAAGTGTGATGTAGAGCGGAATCGTCAAATATTTCCTTGCAAAACATGATTTGTTTGTAAACTTTTAATTATGTAATTGTATTTTCCTCAATAAAATGTGATTCTTTGTATGAATGTTTAATGCTTTTAGTTTATATTATATTCATAAAAAGGGCACTGATACTCCGTTGATTCAAATGTATTTGTTTAAAAGAAGCTGATATACTCGGATTCTCTCTCCTTCTAGCTCTGTGTACTTCCATTTTGTTCCAATCCAATTCCACACTACTCAGGACCTTTAACGTAAACCAGAGGATTACCAAAATACAACAGCACTATTCTGAGATTCTCTGCTTATGTTACATTTTTTTTTAAGTGAGCTTTTCGCCTATCTGTTCATATCTATGATAGCTAATCCCAACGAAACGTCAATGTATTGTGCATATTTGCAACACAATAAGCATTTAAAAAATATATATTCATGTAAACGTCTGTTATTAATTTAAGAGCTCACATTTGCCTTACCGAATATGTGTTTTTGAAAATTTTATATTCAATCAACAACAATAACAAAACTGTATTGTTTTCATTCTTTTTCTAATATTTGTTTCTAGACCAGTATAGTTTAGTTCGTGAGAAAAGTGAGTTGTCTCACATATCATAGGCTGACTGATGAGATCTCATACTGGTAAATTGTCAAGTTCTGAAACTGAAATCAGTTTGTACTTCATAGCATTGTTCCACAGCCTACCAAGGTCGGCATGTTTATCCAAAACGTTTACTCTAAGATCTCAGATAAAACCTGATTAAGTTCTTTTAGTCTCTGCTAATCCGTGGCGCATTAACTCGTCGTGTGTCTGAACTGCGAGCATCAAGCGACCACAATAATAACATTGCAGCATGCACGTGTGAAGTTACCTTAAGATAATATGTAGCAGTAGCTCAGTGTCAGCCATGTTGCAGATTACGCCGTTATTTATATGGGGTGCTTGATAATTTACGGGGCCACGTTCTTGGGATGCAATCCACGGCCACTAGAGACTGACCAGGTCAGACTGGAGTGTATTTGCGCCTTTTCAGACAATAATGTTCTGACAGTTGGAGGGTATTGTCGAGGACATTATTATAATGAGATAATATCAAAATGGTTTTTCACATGATTCACTGGCTTTATGAGTGATTTTTTATAGTCACACTGCCAGGCACATTAATAATTTGTCCCCATGATATAACTGATTCGGTTTTAACAACCGATTGGAGCCACAGTGTTCGACCCGGCTTAACAGAATTCAACATGTGCGAAGAAATAGTAGTAGAATTCAAAAGTCTCATGGATCACCTATCGCAAATCCGAGGGCCTTTAATCTCTTCCTTCATTGTTGGCTCAGGCGCTAAGCGCTTGACTCTGATTCGGGTGGTCCCGGTTTCGAAACTCGTCGTGTCCGGCAATCCTGACTGAACGTTTTTTTTTAAGTTTTTCTCAGTCGTTTTGCGAACGCAAGGGATTGGGTACCTATTTAACAGCCCTCCGACATTCCTTTCCAAACAACCGTTAAGGCTACAGAGGGCTTTATTTCGAGAAAAATTAAAATAAAATATAAACAATAAATAAATGGTAGCCTACTTGACACTAGCTTGTTCGACTATGGCATGGCACACATCTTACTCCGGTCTCAAACAGGGTCACCAGTTAAAATGAGAAAACAAACCCTCTATAAAACGAGCTATTTGTGATTCAGTTATTTGACAAACAACAAACAGATGTTTTTCAAACGCGACAACAACACAACTCAGCACAGTTCGTATCTTTCTTCTGAAGCTCTTTGATTTGTGCCTTCTAGCTCCGGGTGTGTGGCGCACTACGTATTAATGTAATAGCGGCTGTTTGTTCACACATTGTCATCATCGTTGTTTAATTTATATTTGTTTACGCATACCTACCACCGGGTTTCCGATGGAAATGTACATCACATAAAGAGGTACAACGAATAGGATTATTTAATTTGAGATAGGGCTGTATGTAGTAGTAGAAGTAGTTAAATGTAGTTTATCTCTCATATGATGGTACACGTCTGCCGGTGTGAGGTTATGAGCATATGCCTATCCATCGTTAGCGTAAATGACTGGCCAGAGGTAGGCCTATTTAGGCTAGAACATTAACATTAAAAAGTCATAACGACTAGATTACCTTGAAATATTGTCCTCTAGAAAGATAAGGCTTTGAGAAGGTGAGGCCTTAGCTCTACCACTAGGATAAGCCACTCCAAGGCTTAAGGCAATTCAATATTTTTTGTTTTGAACGTAGGGACGAGCTGGAGGATATTTCACTTCTTGTGTTTATTTTCCATAGTCACTGACCACGTTTATCACGCGAGCCGAGTCCGAACTGACTTGGGAGCAGACTGAATTTTCTGCTCATTTCAGTAATTAAACGAGGGAGCGGAGCGACTGAGTGTCTCCATTCAACTCAAACGGCTCTCATTGTGATTCTGTCTGTCTGTCTGTACGTCGAAAATCAGCCGAACCGCTGAACAGATTGGGCTGAAATTTTAAACAGACATCCGGTACGAGTTTACTGAGAACTGCTAACAAAATCAGCTAGATTCATTACGATTTAATCCTACAATAAATTAAAATGTGATTTTTAAAATATCTATAGCATTTGTTTAGTAGCAGCTAGTGGGACGATAACTACGTGGCTTGCATGGCCTATTGGTAAGTATTTAGACTACCGCACGGAGGGTTGGGGTTCGATACCCATTAGCTCGAACTTTTTTATATTTTTACACCCACATATTATTTTTGAGGGGTGTTAAATGGGTAATAAAACCTAGGTGATTTTGTTTTATCTTGGAAATTTGGTAATGTTTCACGCTAATACGTTTTGAACATGATTCGCATTTTGAATGTTCAATTTAAATAACTAGGGAAACGCCAAAGTCGTTGTTAAACGAGTGAGTGAGCCATGTGTTGAGTACCCGGGAACATCGCCTTTTCTCCCATCTAAGGCTCGATGTAGCCCAGTATGGGGAATGATACCGGATACTATACACATAGGTCACTCACTCGTTTAACAACGACTTTGGCGTTTTCCTAGTTAAACGAGGGAGCGGAGCGACCGAGTGTCTCCATTCAACTCGAACGGCTCTCATTCTGTGATTCTGTCTGTCTGTCTGTACGTCGAAAATCAGCAGAACCGCTGAACAGATTTTGCTGAAATTTTAAACAGACATCCAGTACGAGTTTACTGAGAACTGTTAACAAAATCAGCTAGATCCATTGCGATTTAAGCCTACAATAAATAAAAATGTGATTTTTTAAATTATCGATAGCATTTGTTTAGTAGCAGCTAGCGGGACGGTATCTGTGTGGCTGGCATGGCCTACTGGTAAGCATTCACCCTACCGCGCGGAGGGTTGGAGTTCGATACCCGTTTGATAGAACTTTTTTATATTTTTACACCCACATATTATTTTTTAGGGGTGTAAAATGGGAAATAAAAATTAGGTGATTTTGATTTATCTTGGAAATTTGTTAATGTTTTACGCTAATACCTTTTGAACACAATTCGCATTTTAAATGTACAATTTAAATAACTAGGGAAACGCCAAAGTCGTTGTTAAACGAGCGAGTGATCCATGTGTTGAGTACTCGGTATCATTCCTCATACTGGGCTCGATCCAGCCATAGGTATAGGGGAGGAAAGGGGATGTTTCCGGGTACTCAACACTTGGCTCACTCACTCGTTTAACAACGACTTTGGCGTTTCCCTAGTGTTTATCACACGCTGTCAGTCCGGACTAGTATGGTACAAGCTCAGTGCTAGCTCAGTCCGGACTGAAATGAGACGCTGTGGTTGGATGACTTTCGAAGAAGGATGGCCCCTAGCATGTATTTGAGATCGCTCGCGTTTATCACCAATATTTCAGCCCGCACAGACCGAGCTAGCTCGGCTTCGTTTCCGAGCTGGACTCAGTTCGAACTGAGGTGTTCAGCAGGCGATTTCAAATCGCACTCAGGTCAGTTCGTATGTTTCAGTCCGGACTCAGCTCGCGTGATAAACGTGGTCATATTTAAACGAGGGAGCGGAGCGACCGAGTGTCTCCATTCAACTCAAACGGCTCTCATTCTGTGATTCTGTCTGTCTGTCTGTACGTCGAAAATCAGCCGAACCGCTGAACAGATTTCGCTGAAATTTTAAACAGACATCCGGTACGAGTATACTGAGAACTGTTAACAAAATCAGCTTGATCCATTGCGATTTAAGCCTACAATAAATAAAAATGTGATTTTTTAAATTATCGATAGCATTTGTTTAGTAGCAGCTAGCGGAACGTGATTTGCGTGGCTTACATGGCACAGTGGTAAGCATTTAGCCTACCGCACGGAGGGTTGGGGTTCGATTCCCGTTAGTTCGAACTTTTTTATATTTTTACATCCACATATTATTTTTGAGGGGTGTTAAATGGGAAATAAAAATTAGGTGATTTTGTTTCATCTTGGAAATTTGTTAATGTTTTACGCTAATACGTTTTGAACACGATTCACATTTTAAATGTTCAATTAAAATAACTAGGGAAATGCCAAATTCGTTGTTAAACGAGTGAGTGAGCCATGTGTTGAGTACTCGGTATCAATCCCCATACTGGGCTCGATCCAGCCTTAGGTATAGGGGAGGAAAGGGGATGTTCCCGGGTACTCAACACTTGGCTCACTCACTCGTTTAACAACGACTTTGGCGTTTCCCTAGTTAAACGAGGGAGCGGAGCGACCGAGTGTCTCCATTCAACTCGAACGGTTCTCATTCTGTGATTCTGTCTGTCTGTCTGTCTGTCTGTCTGTCTGTCTGTCTGTCTGTACGTCGAAAATCAGCCGAACCGCTGAACAGATTGGGCTGAAATTTTAAACAGACATCCGGTACGAGTTTATTGAGAACTGCTAACAAAATCAGCTAGATCCATTGCGATTTAATCCCACAATAAATAAAAATGTGATTTTTTAAATATCGAAAGCATTTGTTTAGTAGCAGCTAGCGGGACGACAACAACGTGGCGTGCATGGCCTATTGGTAAGCATGTCGCCTACCGCACGGAGGGTTGGTGTTCGATACCCGTTGGGTGGAACTTTTTTATATTTTTAGACCCACATATTATTTTTGAGGGGTGTTAAATGGGAAATAAAAATTAGGTGAATTTGTTTTATATTGGAAATTTGTTAATGTTTCACGCTTATACGTTTTGAACACGATTCGCATTTTGAATGTTCAATTTTAACTAAAAACTCAAAGTCGTTGTTAAATGAGTGAGTAAGCCATGTGTTGAGTACCCGGTATAATTCTCCATACTGAGCTAGATCCAGCCTTCGGTATAGGGGAGGAAAGGGGATGTTCCCGGGTACTCAACACTTGGTTCACTCACTCGTTTAACAACGACTTTGGCGTTTCCCTAGTGTATAATAATCTTACATAAGCTTTGCAATACCTGTGATGTGATGCTTTAGGTTGGACTCTGTTTGTTCTACAGTTGATGGGTCAACCAAATACATTAGCGACAACCAGACATATAAAATATACGTGTTTTACCCCAACCCAAATCAACTGCGCCCAAAAGAACAGTTACAATCCAATATGAGTAATACACCAGCTGGTTTACGGGCCTGCCTTGAATAAAAGTAGTTGGGCATGATCACGATTTAATCATTGCGTAATTATGGAGCCCTTCCTAGTGCATAGATGATTCTTCATAATCTCCATTGTTATTTGTAAATAGGTTTTTGCGCACAGTCTTGTGCTTTTTTGTTTGTCCGCCGTTGTAATAACGTTTTACAATTTTCATAGGCCAATGTCACGCAGAAGCAAAAAAGTGTATTTAAGAAAACCTATACGAAAATTCTACAGGTCTAGAAAATATAATTATTTAGTTGATAATGTTTCGACCTAAAATAGGGGCCACTTTATTGTCCATCAATTTAGGCGTCTATAGTAGACCTAGGGCCAAGACGCACAACGGTTGCTCTAGGTAAATTCAATTCAATTTCAATTTCAATGAATGTTATTCTTTTTTAAATACATCAAACCATTTACCATGCAATATTACAAATAACAAGGCATACACCACTGCACATTAACATTCTCGAGAGAAAAAAAGAAGCCACATAGGGTAACACCCTGTGTTTGGGCAGCGCAGTAGAAAATTAAATTTAAATTCTAATCAAGGAGATATGATGCATAAAAAACAATAGTATAAGAATACATAGTTCTACAATAATTGTTGCAAAGTTATAAGTAATAACTACAGAATATAAGAAAATTAAACGATACCTTTTAAAACATTGATGAATAATATAATATACAGAAGCAAGACAAAGATGAAACACGTAAGCAAAGCATAAAAACACTAAGATATCCACCACTCGTGTTTTGGATTACGGTACAACTGAACCGGCCTAGGTCCCTGGCTATCCGGAGAAAAAAGGTCCGATGGAGCGCTAGTGAGCAATCAGCTGTTTAGCAAGATGGCCGGGTAAAAGGGGATAGCTGCCGTCCACACGCTTGGCTAACATTGCATGGACCCAAGCTTGAAACCTACTTTTTCTGAAAACGTCCAGTTACATAATAGAAAATGATTCAGAACTATAGATTGATATCTTGT
Organism: Sweltsa coloradensis; assembly: GCA_024449915.1. Taxonomy (NCBI): domain Eukaryota; kingdom Metazoa; phylum Arthropoda; class Insecta; order Plecoptera; family Chloroperlidae; genus Sweltsa; species Sweltsa coloradensis. The sequence goes on from JAMZAV010003309.1 coordinate 53,223, forward strand.
GGTATAGTTTAAGTTTAAACATAATGAAAATCTGTAAAGAATAAGTGATTTCATATAGGGTACGTTCTTCTCACGTACTGCATTTCAAATTACTAGCGCCTATGATTTGTTTGCCCTAAAACAAAGAGCATCAATTACTAATCCCAGAGTATAAAATAACCTTGTAGTGTAATATGCTAAAGCAAGCGTGGACTAGTAATTTGACAAAATGTTAATGGCCTAGAGCTGTGATAAACTGAGAGAACAGCGCGGAAAATTGACGGCCGCCTAGCTTGGAGCTTGGCCTAGGGCCTAGGCCTACTGCTTGCCAGTTTCAACCATCCCTAGGTGTCAAATGACTCGGCTAGAAGAAAACTAATAATTTTTGTTACTAAAATATAAATTTGAAAAATAATTAACCAGTCTGTATCCCAAAACTATCAATTTATTTCAATAAATTGGATAGGCTCCGTCAGCTGTGTTGTCTAGGCGTGTTGATCTCGCATTTACAGCCAAGTCACCTAGGCGGTAGGCCTAGCCTAGGGCCTAGCAGACGTGCAAAACTCTGGCTTAAATAATTATATTCTGGCCAGACTTAATTTCGTATGTAGGCCATCACACCCTTTCGAGCTTCTTATAATATTTATGAAGAGCCTACACGAAATAATAAACATGTAGCCCTAGGCCTACTTTGACACCGCACCAAAGCAAATCTAGGCCTAAAAATCTCGCGTGAACGGCCGACAAAGGCATTTAAATGTGCAAAACGAAGGGCGATATGAGGTTAAATCCATTTTTCAAACATCTGGTGTAATCTGCTTACATATAAACACAGACATTAATCGGTAGTGTAATCGGCTAGATAAAATAATGTCCCAAATATCTTCATTCAAGAACCTGTCAACATTCACTGCCGAGACCCAAAAGTCATAGTTTAGATAATACCTTTCAGGTAGTTTTGTATTAGTAAATGGTTGAAATGGATGGAAATCTATTTGGTTACTGTATTTTATTGCTTTCTAAATTGCAATTTTGGTGAATTAAATATACAATCATAATATTTCTTAGTATTTTCGTAGACTGACGCGATTCACCATGCGTTTCCCTATCAGGTGGGCGTACCTATCCCCGGTTCTCTAGTTCCTCACTCGCGCGCCAGAGAGCCATACTGTTCCTTGTTTCCTCGGATACGGTTATAATCAGAATTATTCTACTCGTCCTTTTGGGAGAAACTTATAATTATCTACTGGTTATGAACTTATGAGTATGAGACCTTACAAGACCATTCTGGGTCCTAGTCGTATGGAGGCCTAAGTCTAGTCTTTAACATTCACAGAGGTCGTCCGACAACCAATCAAGCAAGTAGTTAAATCTTAACGCAGTGATTACAGATTAAGGTATTCTAATGCATTGTTAATCAACATTTTGTATCCAGGTTAAAGGCTTTAGGATAATGGTCTATAGAATATTGGCGCTAGAAAAATAACCAATAAGTAGACAATAATGTTGTTTGGGAGCAAATGTGAAAAAATGTGTAGGAAGCTAACATGAGAAATCTTCATAAAAAATCACGGCCAATTTCTTATATCACCAATAATTTTCAATTTCTTGGTGTATCTTAACATTATTTTCTCATTTATGCAAAGTTAAATTACATGCACGCAATGTTCTATTGAATTATTCTTTTCTAAGTTTTTTCCTGATACAGTTCTTTATCCCATAAGATTGCTTTCCAAAAGATAACAAGTAACCATATGATGTTCCATATTCTGCCAATTTCATTTTCCAAATATATAAGAAATAGCATGCGCTTGGACGCATGTTTGCCAGACGCCAGTGGACCTGCTTATCTCAAAGCACATTGGACTGTAATAAGATGTCAGTGAAAAAGGCAACAATACTATTTTACACGGTCCAATTTTATGTAAACTCCACCTCTGACACTGGTATTTGTTTTTATTTCCACAAAGGTGTGACACTTTCATCCAGGCTACTCCTAGCTGCTAAAAAAGCCCAGCCTTACTATCGTATGCTATCATGGAAGATTGGGAAATAATCGATATCAAGGAAGAACCAATAGATCTGTTTCCGCCACAAGAGCGTTACACATTTAACCAGTCTCTGCCCAGCTCCAAAGTAAACCCACCCTTAGCAACGAATGCTGTCATCGAAGAATGGGAATTAAATGATATAAAGAAGGACCCACTAGCTCTGTCTCCGCAAAGAGCAAAGAATACATTTATTTATTCTACGCCTTACTTCGAAGTGAGCCCTCCATTAATATCGAGTGCTGTTTTGGATGAATGTGATATAAATGCTACTAAAAAGGACCCATTAGGATTGTCTCCATCACAAGAGTGTGCCACATTCTTCCGGTCAGCGCCTTGCTCCGAAGTAAGCCTAGCCTCGAATGCTGTCATGGAAGAGTGGGTAATAGCAGATATCAAGGAAGAATTAATAGATCTATCTACGCCACAAGAGCGTCACAAATTTATCCAGTCATCGCTTTGCTCCGAAGTAAACCACTCCTTTACCAACAATGTTATGGAACTGGAAGAATGGGAATTAAAATATGATGTAATGAAAGACCCTCTAGAATTGTCTCCGTCGCAAGAGTGTGCCTCATTTTGCCAGACTACGAATTGCTCCGAAATAAACCATCATGAAATCTTTGATCTCATTAAAGACGAATGGGAGTTAAAACATATCAAAGAAGAACCACAAGAAGTGACCTCACCACAAAGACGTGCTATATTAGTTTCGACTAACTCCGAAACAAGCTCTCCAGTAACCTTTGAAATCATCAAGAAGGAATGTGAGTATCGAAATAACGTGGAGAGTCCAATGGAAACTGCGCGCCCCATAGAAGTCGCCGATACATTTGACCGGTCGCCGCCTTGCTCTGAACTTAGCCAGCCTGTACCCTCCGATGTTATTAAAGAAGAATGCGAGTGGACTAATAAGGAAGAATACATGGAAATAACAACACGTCCTGAAGATTTCCCTGACCGCAATTCACCAACAGAGGATGAATATGCGCTTGGTAAGTTGGTATTTACTAGGGTGTAGCTGTAAATAAGGCTCACAGTCTTATAGCATTTTTTTATAACAGTAATTCATATTAGCAGTGATGAATAAATAAGTTTTTTCTTTTTTATAATCTTGCCAATTGACAATGAATGACCTATGGGATTGAGCAATCTATTCAATTCATAGTTCAAGTTTATAGAATAAAATAACAATATAATCATAATAAGAAAGTGTAAAATAAATTTTCAGGTGATTAAATGTTTTAATCATAGGAAACAATTTTATCATTTAAAGTGAGGGTAGTGGAATGAGGTTTAAAAACAGGGTAAGGAAAGTAGATTTGAAGACAAACAATGGGCATTTGGCTGGCCGGGATTATGTTTCTTATGCAATGTTGGTTAATAGGTGTATATTATTTATTTATGTCTTCAGCGGATGGCTGATCAAGAAATAATTTTTTTTGTCTAATTCTAAACGAATACCAAATACCTAAATATTATTTATACTCTCTAAAATGAGCCATTGTAAGAAATAAACGGGGTTTCTTCGTGGACTTCCCAGGTTATGTCTAAAGTCTAGTGGCCGGCATTGATCAATGCTTTACTAAACTGTTTTTAGCATTTCTTGACCACTTCAATGCGGAAACTAATATTCTACTTTTGGTTTTCAGAGTCTGTGTTCCCGTGCGCCGGCTGCTCCCTGAGGTTCAGCACTCCGATCTATCTCGAGCATCATGAGCTCTTTTGTCGTGCTCTGAAAGAGCGAGATAAGAAAGCAGTGACCGCAACAGAGTCAGATGTTTCACTGCACGAGCCATCGACCAGCGGAGCCTTTGGGAATGCAGGAGAAAGTGGAGATGTTGCTAAGCTAAAAAGGAAGAAAGATAAAAGAAGCCTGCCGTGCAAAGTCTGCGGTGAAGATCTGAGCGAGAGCTGTCACCACCGAGAAAAGATTCCACTCATCTCGACCGTAGAAGGCGGAATGGAGTGCAAGGTCTCGAAACTAGCCGAACACAACGTGTCGACTCATCGCGATGATAGTCCCTTTAAGTGCAATATCTGCGGGACAAGATTCACAGAGAAACAAACACTCTCCAAGCACAAGAGAACGCACCCTAAAACGAAACGCTTCGCCTGCGCTACCTGCCTAGCGAAGTTTGAGTGGAAGAGTACCCTCACCACGCACACCAGGATACATACCGGAGACAAACCCTTTGCGTGCAATCTTTGCCCCACAAGCTTCACACAGAAGAGTCACCTTATTACCCACAACAGGACACATACCGGAGAGAAACCCTTTGCGTGTACTGTGTCTGACTGTGCGGCAAGATTCGCTATAAAAAGTGGCCTCACTTCCCATCTGATTACACATACCAGTAGTATTAGGGGGCGTTTAGTCCGCCCCTCCTCAGGCCCACCCCCTAAAATTTTTCGAAAATTTTTCGATCGGAGATGCTTCTGGTCATCAATACCCATCTTTTCACCAATTTTCGTTGGTCTACCATAAGGGCTTAACCCCCATTTTAATTTTTTTGTTTTTAAATCACCCCCCACCCCCACCCCGTATGGATTTTCTAAAAATGTTTTGATCTGTGCTGCTTCTTCATCTCGATATCTAGCTCTCCGTTAATTTTTGTTCCTCTACTCCGTCAATTTTTGTTCCTCTACCAAAAGGCTTAACCGCCATTAGGGTGTCCCACCCCTAAAAAATTAGCAGACCTTCTTCTCCATAAGGGTTTAACAGCCATTTTGGCTCCCGCGACCGCTTAGCACTCGCTCGGGGGTTGGTATGGGGGTTGAAACGAAAACACATATATTTATAATTTTATTTAAATACAAGTTGAAACTCGTACCAGCTCATTATGATTTACTAAGCTATCCACGTAGTCCCGGTAGCTTAATGGTAGAGCGTAGGCGTACTGAGGTTCTGGGTTCGATCCCCAGCCGGACTTTTTTAGCATCAGCTTTATACTCCAATTTTAATAATTTTCTTTGATCAGAGCTAGGATCCCAACCTCAACTGTTTATGGGTTCGAACCCTAGTCGGGACACACTTGAAACCATGTGTGATTACCTAGTTAGTTCCCTGTAGCTTATAGAGCGTGGGTTCGATCCCTAGTTCCTAGTCAGTGTGTTACAGTCGCTGCTACGGCTCTTATCAAGTTAGACTTCCTGCCAGCTCGCCAGTCGGCGTACTGCCGGGCCTCGGCGGTTGACAAGTCATGAACGGAGCAGCGCAGTGGAAGCGTGCAGGGCCCGAGGATCGAACCCACGCTCTGCTAATTGCTATTTAAGTTTAGTTGAGTGAACGTGTTGTGATACACCATTTTCATGGATAGGAGAGAGGAAGGTGAGTAAGACACGTATTTATATTTCATCATTTATTTAAATTCATCAGTTTTTTATGGATCCATGGGCCATTCCGCTGGATTATAATTTTATTTAAATACAAGTTGAAACTCGTACCAGCTCATCATCGTTTACTTTTTATTAATATAATTTCTGAAAAGATGAAACGTGGGCCAAGCTCTAACAATATTTAGTCAGGTTCATACACATTAAAGGCTCCAGAGTTTGTATATTGTTTATATAATTTTTTACAAAGGCATAGAGATTTTCTTCAGCACTACAATCACTTTCTTCTGCTTTTCTTTCTAAATTTTCGAGGAAAGAATAATAACACTGATTGATGCGTCGGTAAGATCTTTCATGGTTCTCTAGAATATGTAGAATAATGTCAGTGTAGCGTAGTAGATTGGTAAAATTTCCAACACCTAATGTTATTCGGCCACTTGCAGTTTTTAAAACGATTTTGTTACTGCCATTTACTTTATGCATCGATAGTAAAACATTATTGGCCGTCATTTTAGTAGTGAAACCACCTGCCTCGAAAACGGAAATGTCGATTTTCTTCAGTTCACTTGTTAACGCCGCCCATTCCAGCCGATTAAACCATAGACAATTTTGAAAACGATCCTGTATTTTCACATAGGGGGCCAGATGCTCCCTAAAGTAAAAACCTATATATACTTGTTTTGTACAGCACCCATTAAGGAAGAAAACTTCCTTTAACAGAAACAGATCACACGTTTTTAGCATAGCTAAATTCATGTTGTTAACCGTACACTTTGCTGGGTAGAACTAAAAGTTGAAGGTACCTGGTTTTTGAAGAAAGAACAAGTACAAGCTTGTCGCTAGAGTCATTGACCACTGGTTACTCCAGGCCGATGATTTTTTATTCAATATTACAGACCGGATGCTGATAAGCAGTGCCTACGTCTTGTGGTCAGTTGCGGCTACAAAGTACGGTTTTATAGGGCCGGATGTGCATTGAGCTGGGGCAGACGACGGCAAAGGCAATAGCCAAGTATTTTTTTTTTTATGATTCTGAGTGTAAATTTTTACTTTTTTTTACCACAAAAATGGTTGGCTTGGCACTCTACATACATACATACATACATACATGAAATGTTTTGAAAATATCCGTTTGAGCGGCCGCAGGGGGAATAGGACAGTTCTGGAACAGTGGAGGATCTCGATTTAACATGGGCTCTTATGGAGAATCCCCCACCACACACACATGGAGGATCTCAAGGGTCACCTCTCCTCATTTTAAAATTCAAGATTGCGGCCGCAACACTAGAGTGAGAAGACTTTTTAAATTAGTAATTTAGTAAAGGGTTTTTCAAGGTAGCTTAGTGGGTAGAGCGTGGGCGTATTGAGGCTGGGTTCGATTCCCAGTCGGGACACATTTTTTTACACTTGAAATTCGGTATGTTACAGTAGGACCCTAATTGTTTGAAAACAGTTCTACTACGTCTGTCTAAAGTGTGTGGTTGCTCTGGTCGGCGCGGACGATTGCACCGTCTTGATAACGATTACGGCGCCTGCATGTCTAATCTTGTGTGTATGACATTTTGCAACACCACGAGGCTGATAAGATTGCCACTGATGCGCTGGTCAGTGTGGTCGATTTCCGGTCTAATCTTGGGGGCAATTAGTGTAATTTGGTATCTAGTACCAGGATGCTGATTTGTTTACCGTTGTTACGTTGGTCAGTGTTGATGGTGCGCGAACTTGAGGTGAAGTAGGCATACAGCTCACGCAGCTCATGTAAATTGTATATAATAAAAGAAAACGAAACCATTCTAAGAAGTGTTTTACTCATTCATTATGTATGTTACCAAATAATGTAACTAAAATAAGTTAATTATCATACCTCTAAAAGTATTCACTAAATACTAGCAAGCTGGCTGCCTACCCACATCTTTTTAAAGTTTATGATAGTATACTCATCAGTATCCCATTCGGGAAGAGAGTCAAAGAATACCTTGACAACGTCTGAATCCATAAATACAGTGATTGCATGGTTTTTGAGTGTTTATTCAGATAGTTAGTATAGGCTAAGCAAACCATCGTTATCACATCAGCAGAGTGGCGCAGTGGAAGCGTGCTGGGCCCATAACCCAGAGGTCCGTGGATCGAAACCACGCTCTGCTATAATTTTTTACGTCAATCGCTAGCATTTAATATTTAAGTTAAGTTGAGCGAACGTCTTGGGCCTAGCTATTACAAAGGCCTGGTGACATATGGGGGGCGCGCCAATTAAAGAAAACACTAGCAATACTGTCATGTCATCGCAACAGACGCCATTTTCAGGGACTACTATTCATTTAAAGGAAAGAGGAAGGTGAGTAAGACACACATATTTCAATATTAATTTATTTAAATTAATCATTTTTTCTCATGGATCCACGGGCATTCCAACGGATGCCAAGTTCGTCTGGTTAACACTATTTTTCCCCCAGAGCATGTGATAAATAGTGACCCTAGAAGCCCCACCCGTTTGGTCAGAATCGTCTCCTATTACATACACACATGTAAAATGTTTATATTAAAACCTTTAATTTCTATGAATTCCCTAGTAAAAATATTTGGTTGCCAAATGGTTGCCAAGTGGTCACCAACAGGTCACCAACTAGTACACCAACTGATGCCAAGTGATCGCCAAGTGATCACCAACAGCAGCCAAATGGTCGCCAACAGGTCGTTTTTGTGTCAAAATACTGCATTGCAGAGTTGGTGACCCGTTGGCTGCCTTTTGGTGAACGTTTGGCTGTCATATATTTCTTTTGAAATTTCGGTGGCGACCCTTGGTAATCACTTGGTAACCTGTTGGCGATAAAAAATAAGCCTTGGTGATCTGTTGGTGACCGCTTGGCGACCGTTTGGCATACAATATTTCTACCAGGGTTCTAACAAACTTTTTCAACTTTTTCTTTCAAAAGGCAATACATCACCATAAGCTTTATGTCCGTTAGAAATATGAACGTTGTAGCCTCATATGTTTGGTCAGAATCGGTCCAAATATCACAAAAATATCGTATTAAAAGCGGAAAAAGTGTAAAAGTACAATATTCATGAGAAATATTTATTCGCTTGTACCAAAAAACGTGATTAAAAACGTCTAAGTTCAGAGCTTTCTAAGGTCCCCTCCAATTTTCATCGAGATAATTTTTTGGAGTAAGTTGCTTGCCTGATTGGATATTGCTTTACGTCTTATATTAATTTGGGGGCAAGTGAAATTGAAGTCTTTGCTACGATTATCTAATAAGAACAATTTAAAATCATTCAAATTTAAAAAATCCTTAAATACACAAACATGTATTTTAAAATAGCACGAAAATGGATTAAGAAATACACAGAAAAGTACTGGGCCGTTTCGCTAACGCTTTTTCCAGTCTCGTTGATGGATGAGCTTTTATGGTTGATTATAGGCCCAAATATCACGAACATATTGTATTAAATATCGCGGGAACAAAATCGTATAAGTACAATTTATATGAGAAATATTTTTTAAATGTGTCTTAAACCATAACATATATATATATAATTCCAGTGATTTCAAACGTTCCCATAAAGTTTCATCAAGATCGGAGTAGCCGTTCGCTCGGTCGCGGGCCAAATACCAAGAGAATATCTCATTAAAATCGAAAAAATCGTAAAAGTTTTTATAAAATTAATTATTCACATTTTTCACGTATATATGCTTTAAAAATATCAAGTTTTATGCGTATCCCTAATAACATATTCTAAAACTTGCTTCAATCTGTCTTAATTTCAAGGCAATAATAACATATAACAAACAAACGTTAGCAAAAGCTCTCTAGGGTGTACGGTTTTTGGTACGGATTAGGTGTTTTAGCCGTTCACTTACTTGAACAACTGTGCTCTTTCCTGCATTTAATTTAAGGTCGAAAGAAGTTTTCTCCTGGGACTCCATGTTTCTGCAAACAAACACGGAGTGGTCGTTCTAAATGCAATTCAAAGTGCTGCAATACGAAGCTAAGTTCAACTTGTTTATGCTTTATTCTTGCATGGACTTTCACGATTGACGATATTGTAGAATGTAATTATTATATTTCTTATGTTTTTTCAAGGAAATCAGTAAATGAAAGCCAATACATTTATCAAATACAACATATATTAATTTTTGTTCTGTTTTTTGGGGGTTAGCTTACGTATATTTTACCTGTATACCTTTAGTTACTAATTCTTATCTACTGATTTGGGCATTGATTTTACATACCAAATTAATTATCAGATTCGTCCCAAATTACGTAACCTTATTATAATGTTTATATTTTCGTATATTTTGGCAATTTTGCTAGATAATACAAAAACTTACGTTGTTCTTGTTGCTTAACGTTTGAAGGATTAAGTTCATACGTTCATATGTATGGGGCATTTGTAATAACTTTCGAATGTTTTCCTATATTTAGGCTTTAAGAATAGAATGCATAATGGGTATTACTTCTGATTTTTCACGTTTTGCATGAACGTACTCTATACAAAGTTCCTCTTTACATTTATTTGGATTAGAATAACTAATGAATAACTTAATCTGCGCCAGTCTTTGTGCATAATTTGACGGATACATACACCTGATAATAAACACCATTGAATCGATGCCAGGTATATTGTTTTTTTAAAATTTTTTTAAACATTATGCATTATTAACAATATTCTAATGGTTCTTAGGAAGCCCATTATAAAATTAAATTCCAGTTATTAATTAATGTGTTACTTACTAATGATCGCCAAGCACGGTAATACTCTTAATGTTGTTTTATTTACATTGTTATGGTAGCACTCGAACTAAGCTGCAGACAGCTCTCAGAGAATGGAAATGTTCGTGCCAACTGATATAGCCCCGTTACACATAGTGCTTGAATGCTTGCTTTAGGGTGATAGTCTCTATCTTCAGACTTCAAGTGAACAACGCTTAATAGTTCATTAGTTTACAAAGCCTTCAGTTCATAGATTTATTCAGATAGTACGGATGTTTGTAGATATTATAGGATTACACATGCAATTACCACATAACAAAACAAACAGTTCTACAATGACCCCTTTCTCTTTGTAGTTTAAACTCATTTCTTACATACGCGCTGGTTACAGTTTTGTATTTATTACACGTGATAGGATAATTACTAAACCTACGGATGTAAATGTTTTAAGATTATTCTTTAAGAGTTACAAAACACAAATCAGCCATTATTTTTTAATATTCATCCGGCTCGGCGGCTCCGGGGTGGGGTTTGTGTAGTTTAAACGCTAATGTTAATGAAATTAATGTTGTTTTTACAAATATTAACCCAAATTTTAGATAATATTGTTGTAATGACGAGATTTATTAATTTAATCATGCAAGTTTGTATGTTTTCTCTGTTGAGGGCTGGTTGCCTGTTTGCTGGTGATATTATGGTTATTGCGGTCGCAAATGAGGAAACCCGTATGGAAAACCAACAAAGAATAGCAGGTTTACCGACACTGACGTATGGTTCAAAAACACGCCGTAAGAGCGGTATTCAGTGGGGACGAGAGAGAGAGAGAGATTAAGAAAAACTCCTTAAATGTACAATAATTTTGTAACAATTTACTGCGTATGCTATACTATAAAACAGCTACTATTTGCATTATGCAGGGTAACAGGGCCACTGACTGATAAGAAAACTTAATTCTTAGTACTTCCCATGGTTGCTCAACATTCGGGCTCTTGAACATGCTAATTCTTGCGACGCCATTCTTGCACAATCATAATTGGAATTAGATTTAACGAAGTTACTCCAACACTTAAATAATAAGAAGGTCACTGACCTCTAAATACTTACGTGGACTTCACATGCAATGCTGTAACCTTGAAGCCTATACATGGGCCTAACCCGATGGGCCTATTTTCGACGTACCTCAATTATATTGCGATTGCATTGCGATTGCACCACCGTCTAGGCGGTTTGTGGCTAGCTTATTTTGAGGTTATGTTGACTATCCTAGGGGTTGTAAATTTCTAAAATTTATTGATTGGAGGTGCTTTCTTATCTCCTTATCAAGCTTTCCCGTTCCCCTACCATAGGGCTTAACCCCAATTTGCAGTTTTTTGTCTTAAAGGGTTGAAAATTTCCGATAATGATTGATTGGAGGTGCCTTCTTGTCTCCTTATCTACCTCTTTAAAGGTTCCCCTGGGCTAAGCCACCCATTAAGGCCGAATTGATGGTTCTTTTGGTTTTTGGTTACCCTTAACATCCCATCAGTGGTAGTTCCAAATGTTCCACCTAACCGACCTCTTGTTTTCAGCCCTGTATGAGAGACCGATGACGCCGAGTGCGCGCGCCGGTTTAGTGCCGTTTGCCGTTTAGCGCCTGCTTGCAGCCGCTCTCAATATAATGTGTCTGACTTTTTCTATACTCCCAATGTCCTTAGCGGCTGCAAGCAGGCACTAAACGGCAAACGTCACTAAACCGGCGCGCGCACTCGGCGTCATCGGTCTTTCATACAGGACTGAAAACAAGAGGTCAGTTAGGTGGAACATTTCGAACTACCACTGATGGGATGATAAGGGTAACCAAAAGAGGAACCATCAATTCGGCCTTAATGGGTGCCCAGGGGACCCAATAGGGAGGTAGATAAGGAGACAAGAAGGCACCTCCAATCAATCAATTTTAGAAATTTACAACCCCTAGGATAGTCAACATAACCTCAAAATAAGCTAGCCACAAACCGCCTAGACGGTGGTGCAATCGCAATGCAATCGCAATATAATTGAGGTACGTCGAAAATAGGCCCATCGGGTTAGGCCCATGTATAGGCTTCAAGGTTACAGCATTGCATGTGAAGTCCACGTAAGTATTTAGAGGTCAGTGACCTTCTTATTATTTAAGTGTTGGAGTAACTTCGTTAAATCTAATTCCAATTATGATTGTGCAAGAATGGCGTCGCAAGAATTAGCATGTTCAAGAGCCCGAATGTTGAGCAACCATGGGAAGTACTAAGAATTAAGTTTTCTTATCAGTCAGTGGCCCTGTTACCCTGCATAATGCAAATAGTAGCTGTTTTATAGTATAGCATACGAAGTAAATTGTTACAAATTATTGTACATTTAAGGAGTTTTTCTTAATCTCTCTCTCTCTCTCTCTCGTCCCCACTGAATACCGCTCTTACGGCGTGTTTTTGAACCATACGTCAGTGTCGGTAAACCTGCTATTCTTTGTTGGTTTTCCATACGGGTTTCCTCATTTGCGACCGCAATAACCATAATATCACCAGCAAACAGGCAACCAGCCCTCAACAGAGAAAACATACAAACTTGCATGATTAAATTAATAAATCTCGTCATTACAACAATATTACCTAAAATTTGGGTTAATATTTGTAAAAACAACATTAATTTCATTAACATTAGCGTTTAAACTACACAAACCCCACCCCGGAGCCGCCGAGCCGGATGAATATTAAAAAATAATGGCTGTTTTGTGTTTTGTAACTCTTAAAGAATAATCTTAAAACATTTACATCCGTAGGTTTAGTAATTATCCTATCACGTGTAATAAATACAAAACTGTAACCAGCGCGTATGTAAGAAATGAGTTTAAACTACAAAGAGAAAGGGGTCATTGTAGAACTGTTTGTTTTGTTATGTGGTAATTGCATGTGTAATCCTATAATATCTACAAACATCCGTACTATCTGAATAAATCTATGAACTGAAGGCTTTGTAAACTAATGAACTATTAAGCGTTGTTCACTTGAAGTCTGAAGATAGAGACTATCACCCTAAAGCAAGCATTCAAGCACTATGTGTAACGGGGCTATATCAGTTGGCACGAACATTTCCATTCTCTGAGAGCTGTCTGCAGCTTAGTTCGAGTGCTACCATAACAATGTAAATAAAACAACATTAAGAGCATTACCGTGCTTGGCGATCATTAGTAAGTAACACATTAATTAATAACTGGAATTTAATTTTATAATGGGCTTCCTAAGAACCATTAGAATATTGTTAATAATGCATAATGTTTAAAAATTATCAAAAAACAATATACATGGCATCGATTAAATGGTATTTATTATCAAGTGTATGTATCCGTCAAATTATGCACACAGACTGGCGCAGATTTAGTTATTCATTAGTTCGTCTAATCCAAATAAATGTAAAGAGGAACTTTGTATAGAGTACGTTCATGCAAAACGTGAAAAAACAGAAGTAATACCCATTATGCATTCTATTCTTAAAGCCTAAATATAGGAAAACATTCGAAAGTTATTACAAATGCCCCATACATATGAACGTATGAACTTAATCCTTCAAATGTTAAGCAACAAGAACAACGTAAGTTTTTGTACTATCTAGCAAAATTGCCAAAATATACGAAAATATAAACATTATAATAAGGTTACGTAATTTGGGACGAATCTGGTAATTAATTTGGTATGTAAAATCAATGCCCAAATCAGTAGATAAGAATTAGTAACTAAAGGTATACAGGTAAAATATACGTAAGCTAACCCCCAAAAAACAGAACAAAAATTAATATATGTTGTATTTGAATGTATTGGCTTTCATTTACTGATTTCCTTGAAAAAACATGAGAAATATAATAATTACATTCTACAATATCGTCAATCGTGAAAGTCCATGCAAGAATAAAGCATAAACAAGTTGAACTTAGCTTCGTATTGCAGCAATTTGAATTGCATTTAGAACGACCACTCCGTGTTTGTTTGCAGAAACATGGAGTCCCAGGAGAAAACTTCTTTCGACCTTAAATAAAATGCAGGAAAGAGCACAGTTGTTCAAGTAAGTGAACGGCTTAAACACCTAATCCGTACCAAAAACCGTACACCCTAGAGAGCTTTTGCTAACGTTTGTTTGTTATATGTTATTATTGCCTTGAAATTAAGACAGATTGAAGCAAGTTTTAGAATATGTTATTAGGGATACGCATAAAACTTGATATTTTTAAAGCTGTATATACGTGAAAAATGTGAATAATTAATTTTATAAAAACTTTTACGATTTTTTCGATTTTAATGAGATATTCTCTTGGTATTTGGCCCGCGACCGAGCGAACGGCTACTCCGATCTTGATGAAACTTTATGGGAACGTTTGAAATCACTGGAATTATAATATATTATATATGTTATGGTTTAAGACACATTTAAAAAATATTTCTCATATAAATTGTACTTATACGATTTTGTTCCCGCGATATTTAATACAATATGTTCGTGATATTTGGGCCTATAATCAACCATAAAAGCTCATCCATCAACGAGACTGGAAAAAGCGTTAGCGAAACGGCCCAGTACTTTTCTGTGTATTTCTTAATCCATTTTCGTGCTATTTTAAAATACATGTTTGTGTATTTAAGGATTTTTTAAATTTGAATGATTTTAAATTGTTCTTATTAGATAATCGTAGCAAAGACTTCAATTTCACTTGCCCCCAAATTAATATAAGACGTTAAGCAATATCCAATCAGGCAAGCAACTTACTCCAAAAAATTATCTCGATGAAAATTGGAGGGGACCTTAGAAAGCTCTGAACTTAGACGTTTTTAATCACGTTTTTTGGTACAAGCGAATAAATATTTCTCATGAATATTGTACTTTTACACTTTTTCCGCTTTTAATACGATATTTTTGTGATATTTGGACCGATTCTGACCAAACGTATGAGGCTACAACGTTCATATTTCTAACGGACATAAAGCTTATGGTGATGTACTGCCTTTTGAAAGAAAAAGTTGAAAAAGTTTGTTAGAATTCATAGAAATTAAAGGTTTTAATATAAACATTTTACATGTGTGTATGTAATAGGAGACGATTCTGACCAAACGGGTGGGGCTTCTAGGGTCACTATTTATCACATGCCCTGGGGAAAAATAGTGTTAACCAGACGAACTTGGCATCCGTTGGAATGCCCGTGGATCCATGAGAAAAAATGATTAATTTAAATAAATTAATATTGAAATATGTGTGTCTTACTCACCTTCCTCTTTCCTTTAAATGAATAGTAGTCCCTGAAAATGGCGTCTGTTGCGATGACATGACAGTATTGCTAGTGTTTTCTTTAATTGGCGCGCCCCCCATATGTCACCAGGCCTTTGTAATAGCTAGGCCCAAGACGTTCGCTCAACTTAACTTAAATATTAAATGCTAGCGATTGACGTAAAAAATTATAGCAGAGCGTGGTTTCGATCCACGGACCTCTGGGTTATGGGCCCAGCACGCTTCCACTGCGCCACTCTGCTGATGTGATAACGATGGTTTGCTTAGCCTATACTTAACTATCTGAATAAACACTCAAAAAACCATGCAATCACTGTATTTATGGATTCAGACGTTGTCAAGGTATTCTTTGACTCTCTTCCCGAATGGGATACTGATGAGTATACTATCATAAACTTTAAAAAGATGTGGGTAGGCAGCCAGCTTGCTAGTATTTAGTGAATACTTTTAGAGGTATGATAATTAACTTATTTTAGTTACATTATTTGGTAACATACATAATGAATGAGTAAAACACTTCTTAGAATGGTTTCGTTTTCTTTTATTATATACAATTTACATGAGCTGCGTGAGCTGTATGCCTACTTCACCTCAAGTTCGCGCACCATCAACACTGACCAACGTAACAACGGTAAACAAATCAGCATCCTGGTACTAGATACCAAATTACACTAATTGCCCCCAAGATTAGACCGGAAATCGACCACACTGACCAGCGCATCAGTGGCAATCTTATCAGCCTCGTGGTACTTGTTGCAAAATTGTACTAATTACACACAAGATTAGACATGCAGGCGCCGTAATCGTTATCAAGACGGTGCAATCGTCCGCGCCGACCAGAGCAACCACACACTTTAGACAGACGTAGTAGAACTGTTTTCAAACAATTAGGGTCCTACTGTAACATACCGAATTTCAAGTGTAAAAAAATGTGTCCCGACTGGGAATCGAACCCAGCCTCAATACGCCCACGCTCTACCCACTAAGCTACCTTGAAAAACCCTTTACTAAATTACTAATTTAAAAAGTCTTCTCACTCTAGTGTTGCGGCCGCAATCTTGAATTTTAAAATGAGGAGAGGTGACCCTTGAGATCCTCCATGTGTGTGTGGTGGGGGATTCTCCATAAGAGCCCATGTTAAATCGAGATCCTCCACTGTTCCAGAACTGTCCTATTCCCCCTGCGGCCGCTCAAACGGAAATTTTCAAAACATTTCATGTATGTATGTATGTAGAGCGCCAAGCCAACCATTTTTGTGGTAAAAAAGTAAAAATTTACACTCAGAATCATAAAAAAATACTTGGCTATTGCCTTTGCCGTCATCTGCCCCAGCTCAATGCACATCCGGCCCTATAAAACCGTACTTTGTAGCCGCAACTGACCACAAGACGTAGGCACTGCTTATCAGCATCCGGTCTGTAATATTGAATAAAAAATCATCGGCCTGGAGTAACTAGTGGTCAATGACTCTAGCGACAAGCTTGTACTTGTTTGAAAACCAGGTACCTTCAACTTTTAGTTCTACCCAGCAAAGTGTACGGTTAACAACATGAATTTAGCTATGCTAAAAACGTGTGATCTGTTTCTGTTAAAGGAAGTTTTCTTCCTTAATGGGTGCTGTACAAAACAAGTATATACAGGTTTTTACTTTAGGGAGCATCTGGCCCCCTATGTGAAAATACAGGATCGTTTTCAAAATTGTCTATGGTTTAATCGGCTGGAATGGGCGGCGTTAACAAGTGAACTGAAGAAAATCGACATTTCCGTTTTCGAGGCAGGTGGTTTCACTACTAAAATGACGGCCAATAATGTTTTACTATCGATGCATAAAGTAAATGGCAGTAACAAAATCGTTTTAAAAACTGCAAGTGGCCGAATAACATTAGGTGTTGGAAATTTTACCAATCTACTACGCTACACTGACATTATTCTACATATTCTAGAGAACCATGAAAGATCTTACCGACGCATCAATCAGTGTTATTATTCTTTCCTCGAAAATTTAGAAAGAAAAGCAGAAGAAAGTGATTGTAGTGCTGAAGAAAATCTCTATGCCTTTGTAAAAAATTATATAAACAATATACAAACTCTGGAGCCTTTAATGTGTATGAACCTGACTAAAATATTGTTAGAGCTTGGCCCACGTTTCATCTTTTCAGAAATTATATTAATAAAAAGTAAACGATGATGAGCTGGTACGAGTTTCAACTTGTATTTAAATAAAATTATAATCCAGCGGAATGGCCCATGGATCCATAAAAAACTGATGAATTTAAATAAATGATGAAATATAAATACGTGTCTTACTCACCTTCCTCTCTCCTATCCATGAAAATGGTGTATCACAACACGTTCACTCAACTAAACTTAAATAGCAATTAGCAGAGCGTGGGTTCGATCCTCGGGCCCTGCACGCTTCCACTGCGCTGCTCCGTTCATGACTTGTCAACCGCCGTTCAAGCTCAGGCCTTCCTCTTTCCTTTAAATGAATAGTAGTCCTGAAATGGCGTCTGTTGGATGACATGACAGTATTGCTAGTCCGGCCCACACCCCAATAAATTCACCAAGGCCTTTGGTT